>VDFB02143456.1:0-20652 GCA_007258455.2 Sequoia sempervirens | reverse complement strand
TCATGCTTGACCCAACAGTGAAGACATTGCTAATGTAGAGTGAGTTAGGAGAAAGAAGAGAAAAATGGGTTACCCTGCTGCAAGAATACGACATGGAAATTTAGCCAATGAAATTAGTAAGAGGAAATTCCCTCACCCAAACAATAGTAGAGATAGTGACTGAAGCAAGACCCGAGCTTAAGATTCAACAATATCAACTTGAAGATGTATCTCCCAGAGAATGGTATGACAATATCGTCTACTATCTATTGCATAATAATGCCCATCTCATCTATAGGGAGTTCAAAAGCATGCTATCCAACTAAAAACAATAGTTACATGCTGTGAGGGTCTATACTTTATAAGAAGAATCACGAAGGGATCTACCTTAGATGCCTTATAAAAGAAGAAGCAACACAAGTGTTAAAATAATTCCATGATAAGTTTGGTATTGGTCATGGATCTGGCCCTTCCACTGCTCATCAAATCTTACGGGCTGGATATTATTGGCCAACAATCATCAAGGATGTGCATATCCATGTCCAAATGTGCCACGTTTGCTAGATTTCCACAATTAGAGAAAGAAATGTTGTTGTCCCGCTACAACTAGTCTTGGAGGTAAGACTGTTCGCATAGTGGGGTCTTGACTTCATCAATCCGGTAAGCCACCATCTTCTACGGGTCACAAGTACATCCTAACCACCTTTGATTATTGTACTAGATGGACAAAAGTGATTGCATGTAGGCAATGTACCATAGAGGTAATTACAGATTTTCTTGAAAGTTTCATTTTAAACCATTTTGGTTGCCCATACATTTTAGTTTTTGATAATGGCCCCACTTTCTCCTTGCTCAAATTCTTCATTTGGAATTTTTACTACAACATTTCCCTCAAATTCTCATCCAATTATTATCCCCAAGGTAATGGCCTAGCTGAATCCATAAAAAAAACCTAATCACCATAATCAAGAAACTACTTGATAGGAATCATAAAGACTGGCACACCCAACTTTGTTTTTCCCTTGGGCAGATCATACACGCCACAAGGCTTCCCTGGGCGATTCCTTGTTCCACCTCATTTATGGTTTAGAGCCTGTGTTTCTTGTCCACCTTAAGATCCCTACCCTCCAATTCATCAACACCTTTAATGAATAAGGGGATCGACAAGAAGCCTACTTAGCTGAATTGCTCCACCTAGATGAGGTGCATGAATGAGCCATTGAAAATTTCACCAAACACTAGGCTGTGGTCAAGAGATGGTTTGATCGACTAGCCAAAGTTAAGGCCTTTAGAATCACTGATCTGGTCCTATGTTGAGACAAGGCCCATGAAAATAAAGGGTGACATGACAAATTCAACAAGCTCTGGCTTGGCCCCTTTCAAATTTTTGAAATCTTAGGAGATAATGCTTTCCACCTCAAGACTTTAATTGGTGAAGATTTCCTATTACCTATCAACGGGCAGCACCTCAAGCATTATTTCCTCACCTGAGCTCTTTTTAGTCAACTCTCTGTAAATACTTGTACATAGTTTAGGTTTCCGTGCTTTGCTGTTTTGCTATCTTTCCTTACTTTGTTTCACCTATCTCCTAGCCATCTTGTTTTGTTTAGGGTGTCCTTTGGTCCCTGATGTGGTGGTCGTGCTCAGTTTGATGAATAGTTCACTTTGCTGATTGCTTTTAGTGTTCTTTGGATAAGTATTTACTCTCAACTATTGGTCTTTGATCGCTGCTATGGAATGGTCTCCTTGTCTGAACTACTAACTTGACCTAGAACATGACCCTTAGTTGTATCCTTTCACACTCATCTTAGATCTTGCACAAAACATACACTAATTGTTTCTAAAGAGTTATGTGGTGGTTGTTATGATGGCCTAGCAAGCAAAATATCTTAAGTTTTCTTTAGTGACCAATGTGATTCCAAATCCATTGTAAGCTTCGATGCTTACATAGTTGAACAAAAGAAAGAATATTAAAAGAGATATCAAAATAAGGAAAAAGAATGGAAAATGTTAAAATCAAGAAACTATGTGGGAGTGCAGATAACTCTATCGGGGCTATGAATGCTCGGTTGGTAGTAGAGGAATGTTCATGGGATCACAATGACAACTCCGTTGGGGCTATGGATGCCTAACTAGCAATGGGGAAATGTATAGGTTACTTTTGGAGTTAAATGATTCATGTGGCTTTCCTAGTCTGATTAATGGTCATTTGTTACAGTATCTAAGGAAAGGGAATGAATTCACCATATGCACAAACTTCTAAGATGTTTTGTGATTTGATTTAGCTAAATATCTTGTTCTCCTTTGAGTCCCATAGTTCATGTTTGGAAACTGGCCCTTGGTCTGCGAAACCAGATATTTTGGGTTCTGAATGAGTCTTTATCCTCAGAATGCTCAAGAGCATTTCCCAGTAGAGTCATCATTTTTTGTGCCTATAGCACACATGCTTTGTTCAGAATGGGGACCCTCTCTTTTTGCCTTTTCAGGTCACTTTTTCCATTGCCTCATTTTGTATGGCCCCTGTTTTGAGTCCTAAGTGGTCAAGGAATCTTAGAGATGTCATCTTAAGTTGACCAAATTTCACCACCCTCAAATATTTCAAGCTTTAGCCTCTACGAAGTTCCCTTGGTAGTTTTCCTTCAAGCCTTCAAACTGTTGTCCCTCACACTATATAGGTCCACCCTATGCAAAACTCTGCCTTGTCTTCACCATTCCAAATGATTGACTTAACACGTCCACCCACTTCGCGAGATTTGTGACTTCCATCGCTATTTCCTACACTGACTCACCAAATGACTAACGCATGAACTCCATCTGCCCTATGGACCCTGCCGTTCCTGCCATCGTCTCTTTTAAACTGCGTGCCGACCAACCCTGGCTACCTCTAAACCCACATTAATGGTGAGCATTTAATACTGGAAAGTCTATAAATACCAATTTTGATGGGTCATTTTCAGCATTAGACTTTCAAAAAAAAATTTAGAAACCTCCAGCCACCGTCGCCTCCACACCCACGAAGTCCTGCCACCACTCGTGCATTGCTAACATCAGATTCTTTGACGATTTCTTGTGGGTCTGCCAGGTAGAAACTCCACCACTGCCCATTTTATGTTTTTCCTTCATTCTTGTAAATTTTTTAAGATCTTAAGAAGGAAAACTTTAAAAATTAGGAAGAGCATTGAATGGCGAACAAAACCCATATTTTAGAATTTAAAAACCCTTTGAAAATCCACTTGTTAAAGGCCTGCAGAACTTGAAACCCTTGCAACCATTCTTGAACCAGAGCCATCATGTCCTACTAGTCTATAAAGAGCCTGTCGTCATTGCCCTGATCCTCAAGTAGCAATCTTCAAATGACTGACCTTTTCCTCCCTCAGGCCCGCATATGTGAGAAGATCCTTCATTGACGTCACCGTTCAGACTTAAACGAAAACATGAGACTAAATGAATATCTTTTGATCCATTCAGGTCCGTGAATGTAGGTTTCCACATGTGGATTGCCTCCTGTATTTGGCCATCCCAAAATGGCTAGCCTACCTCAGCCTCCTGCCCTCCAGGTCCCGCTACATTTCTGTCTGCCAATTCAACTTAGCACATAAATCTCCTTGCGGGCCATCCAACGCGGGCTTTGGGAACAAAAAATGCCTAAGTGTCAGATCTTCATGGACTTCCCTCCGTGGATTTCTGTTCGCAGACTGCGGTCGGATATTCACCATCCCAAATGGCCAAGTTATCTGACCCATCCAGCCAACGAACCTGAAACACACCAACTCCATTCTAGCCTAAAGAACTAAACTTACCACTTATGGGCCCTTTGATGTGGGTTGCCTTTGCCACATGTTCATTGTTTCACACGACCGATGACCACCGCCTTCCCGCTATGCAGAACTCAGCTTTATAGCCATCATCCAATCAACGATGAATGAATAACTTGTGCTAAGGGTCTTTGCAAGCCTGATGGTGTGGACCACCATCCTAGATGGTCGACGTCAAGCGCCTTTCTATAGTTCCCTACCCACCTTGCCCTGAACAAATTGAATTTCGAAGATGAACTGAAACCGCCCTCTTTGTCTGTGGGCCCTGCACTACAGGATGCTATGTATGGGATTCCACACCACCAGTGCCATTTCAAATGACAGAGCTCCCAAACAGCCAAGGAAGCCCCTACTCTCACATTCCTTAGGCTTGCATGCTTGAATGATTAATTAACACTTCTAAAACCTCAAAATCAATCCAACCCACATGCTAAAATGGCTTGACCTCCTTAGAAGACCCCACCTTATGATGGATATCTTAATGTAGGTAGAACCATGCAGGTCGCCATTCACTATTTTTCATTTGTTTGCATTTTTTCTCAAAACGGCTACTAGCCTAGGGAAGTCCACACCCCTGGGCCCGTATTGCCATAACTCCCTCCAATGAAAAACAAATATGATCAATGAAGAATACCGTGATCTTTAAATTATGAATTACTCAATCTAACATGGATTTTGTAGGGTCTTGCTAGTGTTTCTCATGTTTTACTCATGAATATGCTTGCTGCTACTTTGCCTGCAGGATATATAGAATCAGTTGTAGGACCTTCAGGGGTGTCCACAAAGAAAGAAAAGGGAAAGAAGGCTGCCAAAGTACGAAGGGGAAAAGAAGACAATGATCCAATGAAGTAAAAAATTCCAAGGTGTGGAAATCAATACCAAGGTCACCACATAATGGGACACTATCTCAGACACAAACCTGGGGCACATTGATATTGATGAATTTAGACAATGAGTCATTGCCAACCCTGTCATGGAGAATGCCAAGAAGATAAGGAAAAGTGGATTAGCTAAGGTAGAAAGTTTCCTTCCTGCTCTTGTGGCTCCTGAGCTAGTAATGGCTTGCAAAGAGGCCTACCAAGAGTAGACCAAGAGAGTTGTACATCGAGATGGCAACATATTGGCAGACTTTTCCTCCAAGTCTATAGCATCGTAATTCTGTACCATCCCAATCTTGAGAGGGAGGAGAAAGGATATGCCAAAAGTTATCATGGAAGTTATCGACCTCAGCCTGCAGAAGTTGATCAACTAATACCGCCTGGGAAGGAGTAGCTAGCGCTGGAAACATGAACGAGGTCCCTTAAGAGCTTTTTAGGAGTGATTTCCATGAGGATTACTATGATTTGCTAACTTTACTAAGCAGAGTCATGGGATTCCCAACTATGACATATTTCTAGGAATGGATGCTTTACTTTATAGAAGAAATCATTAGAGGGAAGACCAATTTTCACTAGACATGAATGATCAACAACTGCCTACATGAGCAGTTTGTGGCCTTTAAAAAGAGCTCCCAATTCTACATAACCTCATACTTGGTCTATCTACTGGTTGACCGTGCTCAATATAGAGGCCTATTTGTGGCACCTAGCCAAACTTCGGGGAGAGAGCTAAAGTTTTATGACAGATACCCACAACTCTAGTACAAAAATTTCAAGCCTGATGGTGTGGACCACCATCCTGTCCCCACCATCCTAGATGGTCGACGTCAAGCACCTTTCTATAGTTCCCTACCCACCTTGCCCTAAACAGATTGAATTTCGAAGATGAACTAAAACCACCCTCTTTGTCTGCGGGCCCTGCACTACGGGATGCTACATATGGGATTCCACACCACCAGCGCCATTTCAAATGACAGAGCTCCCAAACATCCAAGGCAGCCCCTACTCTCGCATTCCTTAGGCTTGCATGCTTGAATGATCAATTAACACTTCTAAAACCTCAAAATCAATCCAACCGACATGCTAAAATGGCTTGACCTCCTTAGAAGACCCCACCTCATGATGGATATCTTAATGTAGGTAGAACCATGTGGGTCGCCATTCACTATTTGTCATTTGTTTGCAATTTTTCTCAAAACGGCTACCAGCCTAGGGAAGTCCACACCCTTGGACCCGTATTGCCATAACTCCCTCCAATGAAAAAAAAATGATGATCAATGAAGAATACCGTGATTTTTAAATGATGAATTACTCAATCTAACATGGATTTTGTAGGGTCTTGCTAGTGTTTCTCATGTTTTACTCATGAATATGCTTGCTACTACTTTGCCTGCAGGATATATAGAATCAGTTGTAGGACCTTTGAGGGCGTCCACAAAGAAAGAAAAGGGAAAGATGGCTGCCAAAGTACGAAGGGGAAAAGAAGACAAGGATCCAATGAAGTAAAAATTCCAAGGTGTGGAAATCAATACCAAGGTCACCACATAATGGGACACTATCTCAGACACAAACTTGGGGCACATTGATATTGATGAATTTAGACAATGAGTCATTGCCAACCCTGTCATGGAGAATGCCAAGAAGATAAGGAAAAGTGGATTAGCTAAGGTAGCAAGTTTCCTTCTTGCTCTTGTGGCTCCTGAGCTAGTAATGGCCTGCAAAGAGGCCTACCAAGAGTAGACCAAGAGAGTTGTACATCGAGATGGCAACATATTAGCAGACTTGTCCTCCAAGTCTATAGCACAAAATTTCCACATTCCCACCTTTGATGAGATGGAGGAGACATGAAAGGAGTATGCCAAAAGCACATGGAAGATTGACCCCCTCAAATGCAAGAAGTTGATCAATCAATACTGGCTGAAGGAGAAGAAGGGCAACGTGAACGAGGTCCCGTAAGAGCTTTTTAGGAGTGATTTCCATGAGGATTACTATGATTTGCTAACTTTACTAAGCAGAGTCATGGGCTTCCCAACTATGACATATTTCTAGGAATGGATGCTTTACTTTATAGAAGAAATCATTAGAGGGAAGACCAATTTTCACTAGACATGAATGATCAAAAACTGCCTGCATGAGCAGTTTGTGGCCTTTAAAAAGAGCTCCCAATTCTACATAACCTCATACTTGGTCTATCTGCTGGCTGACCGTGCTCAATATAGAGGCCTATTTGTGGCACCTAGCCAAACTTCGGGGAGAGAGCTAAAGTTTTATGACAGATACCCACAACTCTAGTACAAAAATTTCAAGAAAGACTACTGTAGAGTGAATGATGCTTTTATCGAGCACATTATTAGATTACTCAGAGGTGACTTCGAAAGGAGAGTCACTCATAGTGTGATCTATGTAGGATCTAGACTAGATTGCAGTTTAAATGCTTAACTTTTACAATGCTTTACAATGATTATTTCAAGTTAATTAAAATGAAATTAACTTAAGGAAATAACATAAAGAACGTAATCAAGGTGATTATAACAGAATGAAAAGAAATGAGAGACAGAAAGAGAGAGAAGAAGAGAAGTGCAAACAACGCTTGATAACGGAGTTCGTCACAGAATGTGACTACGTCTCTGGGTCCACTCCAATAGAGAGACCAATCCGATTAACTCCAAAATCGATTACAATGCACCGCAATCATTCTCCAAGCACTTCGGCAGTGTAACGACGCTCTGATATGCAAGAATGATCTGAAAGAATCTCCACAAGACCTCTCTTCTGATTATCTCCACAGCTTCAAGACTTCGTCACCTGAAAGAAAAAACTTATTCCTTACTCTCACCTCAAGCCCCCTTCTTATACAAATAATTTTCTCAATTTGGTTACTAACCAATTGATTTGAAAATATTCCCCAAATCCACCTTATCTCTCCAAAATACATAACAATCTTCAAAAATCTCCCAATTTTGCATAAAAATCTTTACAAATTTCCCCTAATAAATCTTTAATAATCCCCCTTTATTTACTTAAAAATCTTCCAAATTAATTTTAGCCCTTCAATCTTCTTATTTTCGGGCTTTGGAGGTTTTGGAGGTTATATTTAATCCTTTAAAAGGATTATTTGTTATAGTTTTAATTTCAAATTAGGAGTTTGTTTAAATTTTGAGATATTCGGTTTAAAAACAATTATCAAAAGCATTCGATGCCGGCTATATTCTTAACCACTCACATGGGCTAGCGGTGTCTACGACTTTTGGGAGCCCGGCCGGTGCGGGTTCAAATCCCACCGGCCACACATTTTAAATAAATTCCAACTTATCCATACTACAAAAAAAAACCGCTTCCATATATAGTTGAGCGTTCGCTGTATAGTGTAACGGTTCGGAGGAAATTTCGGAGGCATGTGGTTGAGGGTTCGAATCCTTAGCTTGCCATTTCTTAACGAACAAACCAACAAACAACTCACGTGGAAGGAGGGAGCAGAACATGGGACACGTGGCACATCGGAGAAGTGCCATGTGGCGACACGATTCGCTGAAGCCGCTGACTGAACTATGACGTGTATGGCAACTGCCGCTGACGGGGACGGTGACGTGTCCACTGATGAAACTGACTGTACTGCCACGTGGCAGAATACAATTTGCTAGCTACGTTGACTGTGATGCCAACTGGATGCCCACGTGTCTGATGACTCAGATGCCACGTGTGAGGAGATCATTCGCCGACGATGCTGATGTGTTGCTGACTCACAGCAGACGTCATTGACTGGACTGTGTGACTAGACTGCCACGTCATTGATGACTGTATGTACGGAAATGACACGTGTCAACTTCTGATTGGGTCCGTATAGATGACTCAACCGCCACATGTTACGTCCGAATTCGTCCACTTGTATTCCGTACAGTATAGACTGATTGCTGACGTCATCCTTGTACCATCAAGTCAACTAAACTTTGACCGCTGATAACTCTCATGTACGATGTCGGATTTTGACGAAATGAACACCGTCGGAATCGTCTTGACAAGCTCTTCACGATGACGCCAGTTTCATTGATTTATGAAACAATCATTTTTTTCACTTTCTGATGCCCTCTGATCCCAGTTTGACCCAAGGTTTGACTGGCCATAACTTGCACAAACGGACTCCTTTTCGCCCCGTTCGAGTTGCGTTGGAATCAGGACACTGAGCTCTTTCTGATGGTGCAAATTCTGGAGAGAAATGAAAAACTTCAATTTTCACTAAAAAATGTCCACCGGATCATAGTGCCAATACTTTCATCCACCGGTTCAGATTCTTATTTCTCCAATTTCCAAAATTCACATACATCAGAACTGAGGGCTTCTCCGAGAGGCCATATAAGTAGCCCCGATATCCAAATGATCAACTTATATTGCTTGAAATATCCAGGTAGCTACAACACACATATACTCTTCTGAGTGACAAGCATAGGCCAGGGATTCCTTATCCTCTCACATTCGGCCAGGGTATGCATGCAATCCTTGCATCCCATTGTGCAGAGTATTTAGAGAAAGAAATCATTGAATACAACTTGGAGCTCCACATTGCCCAGCCACAGATGGATCCATATGGAAAGCTAAAGAAGATGGTTGGAAAGGAATATGCCCATTTACACAATGTGGAGGACTTTTGGGAAAATTTTAGGGATGACAAAGAAGTTTCTCAAGAGGCACTATATGTGCATGACGACATATTTTGTTAAAATGATTAACTTGTTCCTGGTGCCAGATCAAGTTGTGGAGGAAGAGAAGACCATAATAGATCCAATATTCGATGTTTTTGCCAACTTGCCACTACCCCTAATTGACTGAGATGAGGAAGAGGTCAATGACCTTGATATTTTTACAAAGCCAATTGAAGCCCAAACAAAGCAATGGATTGATGGGTAGATTGCTTAGTTGAAACTACAAAGACATGTTCGAAAGTGAGATAAATTGTGGAACTATTGCTGCCCCATTTGGGGAAACCTCAAAGTCCCCTCCAACTCTCAGGTCAAGGAAGAGAAAAGAGGTGGCATAATGCC
Organism: Sequoia sempervirens; assembly: GCA_007258455.2. NCBI lineage: Eukaryota > Viridiplantae > Streptophyta > Pinopsida > Cupressales > Cupressaceae > Sequoia > Sequoia sempervirens. Next base: position 10,944 of record VDFB02143456.1, on the reverse strand, counting down.
AGCTGAAGCACAAGGTTTATTCTAGGAAAGTGTTAGAGGGCGATCCCTCTAAGAAAGAAAAGAAATCAGGTGGATTCACAGTGATTCCTACCATTTAGGATGACCTACTCCATGAGGGAGAAGAAGAAGAGGCCAAGCAACCCAAATCCCCACCTGCTGCCTTTGCTCTCATTGCCACTACCATTACTCCTCTGCAGACATCTCAAGAATTGCTTGCTTCTTCTCCATCCACGATGGACATTTTAGTTCACCTTGCCTCTACCTCACCTACTCCTCAAATTATGGTGAAAGATTCCTCCTCTTCTACCACTTCTCCACTCTCTTCTTACTCCATGTCTCCATCAACCACTATTCCTTCAGCCTCTACAAAAAAAATTCCCACCCTTACTCTCCCAGAAGCTTTCACCCAACATATGCAAAACATACCAATGGAGCTTTCTGGAGTATTGATGAATCCTATAATGTAGGCTACCCTCGCCCAAGTCATCATGATCCTCCCTCTCCCTCCTCCAACTAAACCACCTACGATGGAGGAAAAAATGTAAATTTCTGAAGAGTTGGAAAGGAAAGAAAGCAAAGCAACTAAAGAAATGGAAGAGGAATCTGAGGACTACCATGATCAGCCCAAGCATCAACATCTAATTATTGATGAATTAGTGCATGAGGAAGAGGAAACACAATCCTATTAAGAAGATATTGAGGACCGTAGCACAAAATATATTGAAGAAAACTTTGACCAGGAGATTGAAGAAGAGTTGGACAAGCAACTCGAAGATGTTGGGGAGGAAGTTGAGAGGAAATCCTCCAAAGAGAAAAGAGATTAAGATGAAGAAATGGAGGTAGCCAAAGAACCTCCAATTGGGGAATAGGATAAGGACCCTGATTATGATGAAGAGATGCCTCACTCAAGAGGAGAAGAAGAACAAAAAGAAGAAAAGAAAGAAGAAGAGAAGCCTGAAGAAGAGGCTGAAATGAGAAGAAGCCCAGAAGTAGAACATCACGAAGAACATGGGAAAGAAGAAGAAGATATGGGATCCAAAGGTGAAGATATCCCCAAGGAAAATATGGCCACCACAAAATCACCAGAGGGAAAGGCTATATTCATTCGGGATTTAGACAAAAAAGAGGAAGAAAAGATAGAGCGATAGGCTATGAGCCATGAAGAAATAGAAATTTAGCACACTTGACAAGAGGAAGGTAATCATGAATTACCAAAAGAAGAATCCCAAATGCCTAAGTGGTTTGATAAGCAATTATAGAAGAAGGTCCCCGTCCTCATGGATCCTAAGAAGATATTAGAAGCCATCTTGGCTCAAGCATAGATAGGGTCAAAGAAGGAGAAGAAACCGAGGGTTAGATCCCATCTGACAATGGATGTATTGGGATCACGGATCATGCAAATAGCTACTCCAGTGGTGGAAGGAGGAGTCAACTATAATATCTCCACCATTGACTTAGGAATGGCTACCAAAGAGCAAAACATTGATCATCTCCAAGGATCCATCACCACCATTGTGCATCAAATGAAGAAGGGAAAATCCTTTGAGGAATTAAAAGCACAAGTGGCAGATTTGACAGCCTATATCCAAAAATGGTCCTCCGCTGAAGAACTGCCAACGACCTCATTGGCCCCACCTCAGCTACTTTCCAAGGATCCTATCAGCATGTTTGAGATAAGGAAGAATTGGACTAAGGCCATAGAGGAATGGTTTCGACTGGTGATTTACAATGGGGATATGGGCATTGGCCATGCTGCCCAAACAAAAAATAAGTTTAGAGAGGTGCAAAAGTAGCTCAAAGGCACAAGGAGATTTTGTACTGACTTCTCAAAGTTGTATAAAATTACATATCTCAAGCTTGAGGCTATCCTCAAGATGCTTGAGAGAACATGGGAAAAGGAGCTGGCACTGGTAAAGGATGATTATTGGCTTGTTGAGACCTAGAAATTGGGCCTCGACATAGGAGAGAAATCTTGGAGTGAGTGCTCCATGAAGTGGAGCTTGATATAGATTGGGTCAAATAACATCTAGCGGCCTGTGGAGAATATTTGAAGCTCATGAAAAATTATGACATGCCTTCCATCAAGCTTGATCCTCAAAAGATAAGGCCTTATTTCCGTAAGAAGATGGGGAATGGATCCACAAACGCACTCACGCCATATATTTATGGATTTTGCTACTCGAACCTTCACCAAATGAGATCAAGTAATCAAAAACACATCAAAATGTGACAAGGATTGGGATGCAATTACTAGCAGGTCTAGAAAATTGAGCTTCCAGGTGCTCCAATCCGGTATAATGGAGTGGAGCACGCTTCAGGTGCTAATTGACAAGTTCGTAGAGTATGTTACTGTGAAGAAGAATGAAGTAAATCTGGTCATTGATGATCATTTCCTCACAAAGTAGTTGCAACAAAAGGGAAATCAGCTAAATAACAAAGTGCTACAGTGCTGGCCACTGGAAGGAAAATTAAGCTAAAAGACAAAGATGTATTTTAAATTGTAAAATATTAAGGGGTAGGTGAAACCCTAGTTTGTAGTGAATCTTGGCCACACAATGAGATTGAATCTTGGCCATTCATTTTAATTTTTGGAAACTATAAATAGGGGGTATCCTCTCATTTTCAAGAGAGAGTTGAGTGGTTGTAAAGACATGCTGCTGAAATTCTAATAGAAATTCTTTTCTTTTGGGTGGATTCTTGAGTTTCAGCTCATGTTTCATGATTCTTCTCTTCGTAGTTAATGGATTTGAGTAGATTTACTTTATTTTTCTATGTTTAGCATGTTGTTAGTAGATTAGTTAATGCTGTTCACTGGTATTGAAGAATTATGTTGTGTTGATGCCCTTCCTTTTTCATGTTGTTTATTGAAGATAAATAGCAATGTAAAGCTAGTCTGAACACTAATTGAATGTTGCACTTAAATTCTATCTTTTATTTATGCTTTATGGTGAATGAATGGTTGAAAATATGCATACCTTAGAAGATTTCACTAGTTCCATGAGACTGTAAGTTGGCTTGGTTAAGTGGAACTTAGGTTTGGGAAGGTTGTCCACTATAGCATCCTCCATTATTACTGTTCATTGATAGCTTTAGGTCTAGGAACTTACCCTCTTCCCTACCCTTTTGAATTTTCTTTTAAATAGTAATTTAGGCAAAGTTCAAGCATCATTGCACATTGTAAAGCCAAATCTGATGACATAGATGGAATTTCTGACTGTTGTTCTAAACTTGCATAAATAGAATATAACTTCAAAATATTATAAAATCCATTCGAAGAGCCAATTCCCCCTCCAACTTAACTTACGTAAGGCTTCCCTGTGATTACTAGAAAAATTGCATCAAACCACTGAGACATTCCAAGCAGTCATGACCTGACACCCTAGAGACCTTGGGGTAATTTTCAGCCACTTGTTTGTAGGAGATTTCCTTTCAAGAGAGGTGATGCACCTATGCATTACCTTTGTTGAGAAGTGCTAAAACACCCATCAACAAAATCAAGTATCATTTTCTAAGGGAGAAGATTGTAGAAAAGGAGGTGAAGTTGGAGTATGTTGAAACTAAAGAGCAAGTAGTAGATATTTTCACAAAACGCTTCCTAAGGAGAATTTAAATGAGTTTCTTCGGAAGAAGTTGAGAGTTGTTTCTCCCTCCTCTTGAATTAAGAGGAAGTACAAGTTGAGGGGGAGCTTGGTCTCCCTACCACAAAAAGGCTTGGTGGTCTTGACTTTTTTTTTTCAAAAGTAGTATGGACTTAGGGGGAGTCTCTTTGGAAAACAAGTTTTTGAATTGTACAAAGTGTAAAAAATATTGATGGAGATTCTAGGAAATAGGTTTCAGTTGACCTCTTCCATTTATGTTAAAGGGGGAGAAGTAGAAATCAAAATTCTATATTTTGTAAGGGGGAGAAATATAAGATATGTTTTTGTGTGTGGCTAGCATTTTGTTGTTTTCTGTCAATGAAAAAGGGGAGGTTGTTGAACAAATGTTGTCATTGATGTCAAAGGTGCTCATTGATATCAGAGGAGTAGATTAGTGAGAATTATTATGTGTTGTTAATTGTACTAACATATCATTTTGAGTTATAATCATTCAATATGCACAAAAATGGAGTGGAGGAGAGCGTGAAGTGGGAAACATAGCGGGGGTAGAAATTTGAATTCCCTTATTGTAGAGGGCGAGGGTGATGTAGATTCTGAGGATGAGATAGATGGATTATGTCCCTTGACTATCTTTGGGATTTGGTGGTTGTGGTTGGAGTTTTGTAGTGGCCAGATTGATGGTTTTGGAAAGGAAACATATGGTACTTATTTTGTTGTTTTCAATGATGGTTGTCTTGTTTCAACTATTTTGGCTTCTTTCTTACTTGGGGAAGGTTCATGTGGTTGCAATTTTTTTTATTTGTAGTGATTAGAGATTTTCCTCTACTATTTGGTGTACCCTGTGATGGCTTGGTTGTGGATCTATCCACTTCTTAGTGGTGCATGTTCCTTCTATGGGAAATATTTGCTAGTTTGGCTATTTTGTTGTTGTCAAGATCAAGATTATGAGCTTGGTCATATACCCTAGTTGGTTTGTGAAGTTTCCAAAGTTGTTGGGGTTTGTGTTCTTTCATTTATAGATGCTCTTATGCTTGATGGGTCATCTGGTGAGACCCATGTAAATTTTTTAGGGGAGTTTGTGCTCACCTTGTTTGGTTTCAAGTGATCCTACCCATTTTACAAGCAACCTTGAACCCCTTATGGACGTTGAAAATTCTTAAGCTGAAGGGGTTGGGTCTTTGGTTTTTTGTAGATGGTCTTCTACTGACTAGTTTTCTAATAGATTTCTATTTTATGGCATCCTTGGTGTTTTGGGTCATTAATGAGGGAGCTATCCTATTTACTACCCTTGTTATGGAATTTATTTAGAATTCTGGGTGCCTCCTAAAGTTCTATTTTTTGACCCAAAAGCTTGTGTTAGGTGAGGATTTGAGCCCCCATTGGTTTGTGATGTTTCTACTGAAGTTGGGGTTAGTTTTCTTTATGCATGGATTCTATTTTCTTTCCTTATGGATGGTGTTCAAGGGAGTTTTGGCTGGCCAAGTTTTAGAGTTTTTGAAAATGGTTGGCTTCTAAAACATATTTTGAAGTCCCAATTATCTTTGCTTCTTGTGCTATTGACTGGGATGCACTCCAAGTTTTTCTTGATGTTCCTGATGTCCATGGCTCCACATGATGTTGGGACTACCCTCTCTTCTAGAGCATTGGATTTCTTCTAGGTTCTACAGTCGATGCCTTCTATAGAGGTGAAGCCTGCTCCTATAGAGGTGGAGTCCTCTCCTACTGAGGCAAAGAAGAGTGATATGAATGTGATTGGAAGCTCAATTTTTTGGTATCCTCTTTTGTTGTTCCTTTTGAAGTGGAAGCCACTCTTATTGAGGTGGGGTGTGAGGTTGTTGGAGATTTGTGGCTTGGTGGAAGGGGTGTCCTTGGCATCCTCTCTATTAGAGGGGAACTCTCTCCTTTGGAGGTGGAGATTGAGTTTATCTATCGGGTTGGAAGGTGTTTCAAGGATTTTTTATTTCTTGATGTTTTGATTTGCATTTCAACTCTCTTATAGAGGGTTTGGTTTGGATGGTTGGTCTTAGAGGGAGCTTGTGCTTTCTTTGTGTGTCCTCTAGAAACTTAGTTTGGTTGATGTAGGGGTTCTACATCATCAAGATTGTTTTTCTTGGCTCAGTTTTGGATGTTTTGAGCGGTTGGTTTGTTGTGGCCTTGTTGTTGTAGGATGTGTTGTTTCCTAACTAAATCAAGTGGTGTTTGTGTTGTTTGGGTTCAAGGTCCTTGTTAAAACCTGGTTGTTAAAGGGTTTTAGGTTACCTTCAAAACCTGTTCATTATAACATGGATAGTTTGGCCTTTCTTTTAATGACTATTGTTGTTAGGCTACTATTAGTATGATCTATATCTATTAGCAACAATGTTTTGGGTCCCTTCAAAACTTATCCATTAAAGGGTTTTGGGTCCCTTCAAAACCTATCTATTAGAGGGTTTTGGGTTGTTAGATTCTGTGAAAAGTGAGAACTAAGCCAAGATCTGATGTCAGTCATAGATCACATGCAACTTCACTATATAGATGAATGAAGATCAAAATAGCAGAATGAAGAGAGATCTAAAATGAGAGAAAAATAGAGACATGACAAGAGAAATTGTAGAATACTCTCAATAGTCCCACCAAGCGATCACTAAACTAGCCAAACTAATGGAGGTGAGAGGAGAGTGCTCAATATATAGAAAAATAGGGGCATGTACATCTAAGAGGTGCATTAACTCCTACTACCCATAAAAGGTGGGAGGTTTTACCTACATGGGAAATGCCAAAACATGTGGCATAACCTCCTCAAGTGAACACAGGAGAGAGGTGGCACATAAAGACAAAAGAGGGTGAGAAACCCAACTACCCCATAAACTACTCAGGTAAATAAAAAATAGTTGTTATGAGAGGTGGCACAACAAACCAAAAAAGAGTATGTAACTCAACTACCCATGTGTGGGAGAGAGTGACACATGTATCTATTGTATTTTGCCACATGTACTCATATTACCATATCTAATAAACCTAAGCAAGCTTAAATAATAATGTGTAGGAAAAATAAATACTCCCTAACATAAGGAAAATTAGAAACCTACACTAACATGGGTCCCTTTAAAACCTATTTGTAGGGGTTTCAGGTGCCCCCAAAACCCTTTTTTCCCCATTAATCAAAACACATCATTTTGAGTTATTTTGAGTTTTTTCAAATGTGTATATTGCTAGCTATATTGATAAAAGAAGTTGAGGTTTTTTTGTAGTATCACACTACATTAGTTCATGGGCACAAAGGTGATCTATAAGTCTAGTATAAAATGTTCCAGTCCAGTTTCTCAAGGTAGAGATATTTCTTAGGCAATACATTTATTCTCAGTATTTCTTTTTGAAGGTGAATTTGGCTTTGTGGTTTGAATGGAGAGTATGTATACACATGTTCTATCATATTCTAGAGTTTTTGGAATGAAGGTTCATTAGGAATAAGAAGTGACAAAATGTTCTTTTTTCCCATTTGTCAACTTGTTGGAGTTATGAAGCAATGCAAAAATTATTAGTAGTGTCTGACCTTCAAAGTTAGCATGTGGTACTAAGATAGGTCTAGGCCAAGGTTCATGTGGAAGCACACATCATGTTCTTTTGGAAAAAATATTTTTTTATGGATTGACCTGTTACATGTTTCACATAATTTTAATTTAGGTCCACCTTATGTCATCCTAGTTAATTGTGGATCCCTGGCTGACATGGAGTAATGTTAATGTAATGTATTGTATATAATCATCATACATTTGCGTAGATGCATAATGTGAAGTATATAAATAATTAAAGAGAATGTGGTGAGTGAATATACAAGTGTGTGAGAAAGTTTTATTTGATGTGAAGCATCTCAATCATTGTGCATCATTATCAAAAGATATTGAGGAGTCTAGTAGGGTAATTGAGTCGAGTTTAGAATATTTGAAAGATAAGTAATTATCATTGTAGATCCACAAGCTTTATCATTGTAATTTTGTAGGATTGGTGTTCTATTCACTGATTTGGTTCTTAGATCATTGTATTGGGGATTGGTGTCTCCAATAATTTTGTGACCATAAATACATTTAGGGATTGGTGTCTCAAGTAGGTTAGTGCCTACTTCACATTATAAATTTCCTCATTATATTCCCACTTTGTGAGACTGGATTTGGATAGTACATCTAAGAAGCTATTCTCACCATGGTTTTTACCATCTTTGGTTTCCACATACATCTGGTGTTATCATGTGTGGATGTCTTCTCATGACTATTACTTGATTAGTAGTAGTGTTGATTCAAGTTTCATGTTAAAATATATGTACTGAAGTCAAGAGTTTTAAATAGATTCGATCTATTGATTAAACCCCCTCTCAGTAGATTGTGTGTCCTTCAATTGGTATCAAAGCAAGGTTCCTTGAAGAAGCTTAAAATCTTGAGGTTTATTTGGGATGTCACACTTGGTGGATCAAGAAGGATTATCTTTGAATAAGGCATTGTTTTTTTGATTGATGAAATTATTATTTTTGGAGAGTAAGGATGGAATCATACTTGATGGCCCTAGGTCTTGAAATTTGGTAATCAATTATAGATGGATATGAGATTCTTGAAAACCATCCAAGGGATCAAGCCAGAAAGAAGGCTTGTGAAAATAAGTCTAAGGATAGGAATGCTATCTATGTGGTTTATCTAAAGTTTCAAATTTATGAAGGTTATGCAATGGAAGATATCAAAGGAAGTATGGGATAAATTATACACCATTTATGAAGGTGATGGTGAGGTGAAATAAGAAAAGCTTCAAACTCATAGAGCTCACTTTGAAATTTTAAAAATGGAGGAAGAAAGCATTGTCACATTTCTACTATGGCTCGATGAAGTTGTCAACTATATCAAAGGTATTGGTGAGGAAATGAAATAAATCATGATTGTGGAAAACGTACTCATATCTCTTCCTAAAAGGTTTGATTCTAAAGTTTCTATTGTTGAAGAAGCTGAAGATCTAAATTCTTTAAAAATGGTTGAATTACATGGAATCTTGATTTCCTATGAAATAGGTTTGATATTGAAAATTCAATAAGGAAAGAGGCTTCTTTCAGAGCATCCAAGAAGTAATTTGATCTAGATTTTGATGTTGGATTTGATTTGGAGGAAGAAAATATTTTTAGAAATTTTTAGAGAGGTTCTAGAAAATACAAAGGTAAGTTACCTTTCAAATGTTTTAATTGTGGTTATATAAGACATTTTATGGCTAAGTGTCCTTATAAGGACTCTAACAATGTTGAGAAAAAGTATGGAAAGAAATCATTTCAGAAAGGGAATAAAGGTTAGAAGAAACAAAACAGTTTCTTTATTAATGAGGAAGGTTGCTCTACTAATGAAGAGGATGAAGACATCTTTGGAGATGAAAGAGAGAAGGTTGTGTTCATGGCCATGGAAACTAATTAGGATACTAAAAAAATGATTTCTAGAAATTTAATGATGAAGAAGTATATATTGTGGAAGAGTTTCTCTGTGTCAGAAAGGAGATCAAGAAATTGAAGAAAAGGATTGTAGAAGAAGAGAAGGATAAAGATAAGTTGTCTCAGAAGCTTGAGAGTTCCAAAAAAATGATCATTGATCTAAAGGTTCAAGAAGAAGAAGAAAGGAGGATTGAAGAAGTTTTGATTGAGAGGATTCTATAGAAAGATAAGGACTATGACAAGCTTGAGCAAAAAAATGTGTCACTAAAGAAAGATCTTGAAAAAGTGAATGTATAACTAAAGATAAAATTTGGGAAGAGCATTGAGATGTTGGATCAGATAGTTAATAGTCAAAGATCACCGCATATCAAAATTGGTATTGGATTTTATGAACCAAAGAACATTGTGACAAAGAAACCAATGAATTCTACCAAAACGAATTTAGAAGGGATTGGTTTTAGAAGTTCAAAGTTGAATAAAGTATTGCAAGAAATGATAGAAATATGCAGAGTGATGGTTTTATTCAAGTACAAAAGAAGAATAGAAGATTTGGAAGACAAGTTACAAGAGGAAAAATGTATAATGTTGAATGCACAAGAAACTAAGAGGGGGGGTGAACCAATTGTACCTTAAACCTTCAAAACCATCATACACATTCAAATCCACATTAAGATAATTATCCCTCAATCTATTATGATTATTTAGCATGAAAAAAAAATAACAAAAATTGAAACAAATCAACACCATGCACAAGAGAATATTTAATTTACGTGGAAAACCCAATATGGGAAAAACCATGGTGAGGATCAACTCACAATATAAAGTAATATCAACACCAAATACAATAGGTCTCACTATTGGAGGGCTCACTTCCCAAAAAATAAAGGCCCACTACTAAAAGTCTCACTACCAAAATAGAAATAAGATAGAGAAGAATGTTACATAGAGAAATTCATCTCAATGCAATATAGAAATCCACCACAATATAATCAATAAATTTACAACATGATTGACTAATTGTAGACACTTTTTGCTCACTACATCTAGTAATCTAACACATGAAAGCTCACACTGCACTTCTCAAATTCACACTCTAACACTCTACACTTTGCATCATTCACATGTTACTTGTCTATCTTCACATCCCTCAACAACTCAACTCATATTTATATCATCCTCAACCTTGAAAGCATTCTCCAAGGTTAGATATGCACCTTAATCATGAAAATTCAAATTAGGTCATGTTGGTGTAGCTTTTTATTTTCCTAGTGGGTTAATTTATTTTCCCTTAGTCCTAGGTTTTTCCTACACTTAATTAATCTTGCTTAGGATAATAAACTAATTTTATTACTAGGAGATAAGTGTGTGGTGTCCCCTTCCTTAAAGGGTGAAACCAATTTCCACTCTTGATGGCATCTATTAAATGAACAAGATAATTGAGAGGGGGGTGAAATAGTTGTATCAACTTAAAACATTAAAACCCTCAACAGTAATCAGATCCACATGCATTCATTAAACCCTTAATATGTTATATTTTTTAAACATGAATTGCAGATAATAGAAATTGAAACAACAACCCATACACAAGAGAACACCAAATTTATGTGGAAAACCCTAGGAGGGAAAAACCATGGTGAGTATAAGCTACAATATAATTAATTGCAAAATTGGTACAAAGAGGCTCACTACCAGAATAGGACACACTGGCCAGAAAGGCTCACTGCCAAAATATGACACACTATCCAAAAAGGCTCAAAGCCTAGGCTCGCTACCAAAATAGAAAGAAGAAAGAAGATAGAATGTTACATAGAGAACATGATCTCAATGCAATAGAAAATTCACCACAATAGCTTCACTAACATTTACAACCTTTAAGAGATCAAGATACCTTAGCTCACTGCATTCAACAAT
>VDFB02143455.1:0-19020 GCA_007258455.2 Sequoia sempervirens | reverse complement strand
CTTCATTCGAACCCCCCTTCATTAGAAGGGTTGGTTCGAATGAACCCCTCTCCATTCCACTAAATTTTTCCATGAAAGTTTCCTCTAAGATAGCCTTCGAACGAAGGCTCCAAAAAACGCATTTAAACAACTAATTTTTGGATTTCCTAATATTAGCATTTTTTATTTTTTATTATTTGCAATTGTTTTTTTGTTTTCTTAAGTTTCTATTATGAAAGTATGTGAATTTTTTCTATATAAGTAAGAAAAAAATCATAGAAATTGTCAAAGATGTTTTGGTTTTATAGGGAAAGCTTTGGAGGAGAATATCTGAAGAATTGTGAAAAATATTTTTGTTCTATTGGAGGAGAATATTGAAGAATTGTGAAAAATATTTTGTTCTATTGGAGGAGAATATTTGAAGATCAGAAGAGGCTTTGGAGGAGAATATCTGAAGATCAAAAGAGGCTTTGTTCTATTGGAGGAGAAGATTAGAGGAATTTTCAAGCGATATTTTACAAAGAAGGAGATGGGAAACAAAAAAACAAGAAAAAGGAAGAGTCAATGAAAGAATTCAGTAGAAGAGGAACAAAGATTACGTGAAGAAAGCTTGCAAAGATATCATAGACGAAAACAAGGTATGCCAAACTTGTGCCTCTCCCAATATTATTCCTTTTGTATCCCTTTAACCTTCCATTTTATATTTTTATTCAAGAATTATGTAGGAGGATTAATATATTTCTTTTGATCAACGTAAAATTTCCTATCTCAAACCTATCTCAAAATTATTTAGTTTCATGCATTCTTTGTAGAAATTTAAGAGTGATAATATCTTAATTTACACTAGATTTAATATTGCAACCTTAATTTTCTTTCTTTAAACTAACATGCATTTCCCTTCATTAGCCCCACACTTAAAGATGAAATAAATACCCAAAATGATTAATTACCATGAAATACCAAAAGCCTTTAATAGAAGACAAAAAAAGTGAATAGGTACTGAGCATTATTAATAGAAATCACAAGTGTGACATTATGAAAAAATTGATGGTAAAATTGATGAGAATAGAACAAAAGAGATAGCTAATTATCTACAAAATTAACTACTGGCAAGCCATAGAAGGGGATGCAATTGGAATCTATCAAAGGAATACAAGAATCCAAGGAATTTTACAGTTGATAGAGAGAAACAACAACTTTCCAATCTTACACAAAGTTAAGATGCTTCTCCATGAAGGTTGTGTCATCATTCTCCCTTCATCACCTTTACTTTGTGTCCTCTAGTTCTCAAGCTATGTCTGATCTAATCAAGAATGGAGTAAGATTTCAATCTCTCTTGTAACATTTTAATGTTGTTGGCATTTTTCTTTATGGGGGCTCTACTAACTTTAATTACCCTCCTTAGAATAGCTTTGATCCATAAAATATTTCTCTAAAAATGTAATTCATTCACCACTCTTAGTGTTTTCCATTTTCAATTCACTAATTTATTCCATAACCTCCCAATGTTTGAAGAAAAGTTGTTCTTCTTTCATAGGGACAAGCACCTTTTCCTTGGAAGTTTCTTAGCCATTTAGATAGTTTTTAGTTTCATTTTGTTGGTCTCAATGAAGAACCACTTAAGGATTGTATGATGAATGATAACCTCTTTGTTCATATCAATATTTTTATTTGCAATCAAGTTCACAATTGAAGCAACAACCTCTAAAGAGAGAGAATGGCATGGAAGATCAGCAGTGAAATAAGAGGGGCAAGGCATAAATATTTCACTTTACCTCATCATCCAAATCAATTTCATCCTCCATTTTCACTTTACTCTTCACCTTAAGATTATTTTTCTACCCTCCACTCCCTTTAGTTTACCATCCAAAATGGGGTCATTCTCATCATAGTTTTCCCCTTCTTGAATGTGACTTTAGTGCTTCTAATATCTTCACCACCAAAAAATTTCATTCTAATATCTTCACCACCAAAAAATTGCATTCTTCCATGATTCTCAAGATCATTAGGGCCAAAGACAAGACTTTCTTGGAAAGGGGACCTAGGGTCAAGACTCAAGGTAAGAAGAATAAACCATTTTAGGAGTGTAATCCATAATGGAATAAGGCCATCTCTTCTTATAGTAATGTAAGTCCAATTTAGAAGAAGCAAGGTGGATTCTACAAGTAGCAATGACAAGTGGGGGTTTCAAGGATAATTCATGTTTAATAAGTAGGATGAAATATTTGTGTAGGGCACAACCTTAATTATTCTATTAAATTCAAGAATAGAGTATTCAAGAAAGGGTAACATAACGAAAGGAAAAATCACTAGGTAATTGTTATGAAAATAGACAAATGGTGTAAAATGGTGTAATTGGCTTGGAAGTGCTCCTCAAGCATGACATACCTTGTTAGCAAAAATTGAGCATAGATAAAGGATTTTGTCCTAAGTTACTTTGGTGTAGTTCTTATACCTTAGTATGAGCAATAAAAGGGAGACAATAACTTATGTGGTGAGTTACAAAAGGATGTGGTAGGAAAGAACAATTAAAATTGAAAATACACATATATTCACAAATAAATAATAGCACATCATACATTCATTAGATCATCATGCAATATATTATATTCATCATATATATCTCTGCTACATAGTTCATTTATACATCAATATTCTTTCTTATATTTCTCTTCTATATATCATCCATCTATAATATATTACATACTTTCTTCTCTATTCTACTTCTATAACTTCACCATAACTTCATCTAGTGCTTCTTTCCTTAATTTTCCTATATTTATATTGTTTCTTCTCTTCTTTGCTTAACATTATGACTAATGTTTCAAGAAATCCTTCAATTATCTCTACTAAATATCAGATCTCTCGACATTCTGATATTTGCGAAAAGCCAACACAGCCTTAGCATTTGCATAGACTAGTTTATCATTTATTTCATATGGTAATTGCAATATCTAGAATGTGAGTGGTTCCACTACCTCCATGAAAGTGTGCTCTTTGTCTACCACAAATGTAATGTTATTCACATATTAGTGCATAATATTAGAGGATGCTTAGTCCCTTGATTTCATTTGGGCTTAGAAATTTATGAAGAATATGAGTATATGATTAAGATACATAACATCTTTAAAGTGTTTCACATATATCTCGATATATTAGTATATCTCTATATATCAGTGAGGTTGTTGACTGAATTGCCATGGCATGGTACTCTCACACTTATAGCAGGTTGTCATATCTTTATGAAATTCCTTTAGATCCATTTCTTCTCACTGGATTTTGACAAAATATCATGTTTCTTTCTCACAAACACCACCATCCTATGTAATGCCCCCTCAAGGATTAGAATGAAAAAACACAATTAAATACAATAACACAACATTTATATTAATAGAGAACATCCATCTTTTATGTAAATTGAGCAGAGATTATGAGCAAACTTCCACCAAATATGGCTTTTGGGTAAAGATTGTGGTTGAAACCATTTTGTAAGAAGACTCGTATATACACACATGGAATAATCATTAAAGGCTATTGTTACAAATGGACATAGAAAATTTAAATCTAAAATTGTCAAATTTGAACTTATGATGCGAAGGAAAAGAAGGCAAGTCCAAAATTCAATAAAGAGTTAGTGCAGATCTTTTTTACTAACCAGTTGATCTTGTTAATCTCTTGGCATCTTATGACCTCCAAATTCCTTTACTTCAAGCGAGTTTATCACTGCATAATATACAATTTGTTGAATACCTTATGCAGATGTTTAGGATCCAAATTGTGGTATACCTTATGTAAATTGGTGTGGATGAAGATGTATTGAATTTGAGAAGGAGAATTATTAAGAACCCTGCTTTTAACACCCATTTTCACTGTTCTTTGAGATGGTACGGCCTGTACGGACCACTAATGGGCCTGAGATTTGTTGGATGTGGTAGAGGTTTGAATCTATTTTAATCTGATCTTTGTTTTGTTTCATTTCATTGAGAAAGTCAAAAGTTATAGCATTTTTATTGAAGACTACCTGAAATCCTATGAGGGTAAACAGTGAGCATTTAAAATTGTTGAATTCATTATTTTGTACGGTGGGAAAAAATCTAAAAGTTGGTGAAATAAAGCATATGTTTGTGTACTTTCATGTTGCAAAGTTGTAGACCCAAAGGATTAAGTTTGTTTATCATTCCATGATGCCCTAGGCTGGATTTTGTATGATTCCAGATTGGGGATGACAGAGTACAGTAAGGGTTTGAGTAATTTGATGAAGGAGTTGGCATTCTTGATAGGTGAATCTGTTTGTATATGGTGTCAAGGATTTCTAAGAAACTTTTTTAAGCTATGGTTTATAAAAACTTTGAAAGCTTGAGACCTTTTTATGCCGTTGTCCTGTATGGAAGACTTGTTACAGTCATAGACAAGGCTGAGTGTATAGTGCATTTTAGAGTTTCCTATGGTTAATGATTGCAACAACCTTTCAAGAATCATATGTTGAATTGTATTTCATGCCATTAAAACTATGTTGAAGGTCTGGGAGGTTCCTTTGATATTGCATGACAAAATAGATAGGAGAGGACAGTCTTAAGAAGCCTAAATAGGCCTGATCGCTGAATGACAGTCATTATTTGGTGGTGTTTGTAGAATCTATGATCCTTTAGCTATGTAGGATCAACAATTCTGTAGTGAATCATGACATTATACTATCCACTATTATGTGGTAGACATGTTCCCTATCTATGAAAGCTTCTATGAAGTACCAAGTCCAATGCTACACTCAAAGGAGGCAGAGTTTGTCACATTAAAGATGATAATTGATCAGAATTATGACAACAGTGCCTTCACGCCCCAACTATCTATGTTGATGATAATTTATTGTGGCAACATTGAGCTTGAGCATTATGACGCTCTTTGTTGTGCCTTCAATATGAATCTTGGAAATCATTTGGGAAACACTTACTGATCAACATTGTCTTTTGTGATGTTGTTTGTTGGAGGGAAAATAACTTTAGTGAACAAACTATCTAGACTGTTTTGGTCCTTGTCATCATGTCATTGAATGTAAGAGATAGTCAATTTTACTCGTTTGGCTATGTATGATGGTGTCTAATTCTCCAATCTTCTTTTGTCTTTACAAGCTTAACTCAGCCTTCTCATTTGATCACTATATATTAGTTGTGTGGTCTCTTAGTTAGGTGCAAGTTTTTGTATATGGCTCATCTTTCATCCATCTTCTTGATATTATTTCTACTACCTCATTTTCTTTGAGTTGATAGTACTACTCTAGATATTAGTTTAGATTTCTCATCCTAATTCCATATTTGTTGTAGTATATAGAATATTCACACTGTTAAATTGTATTGCCTCACACACTACATATATACAACATTGGATGTTTTTAATATATCATTCCATATCAATATCACACACCATAACTACCAAATGTTCTTAAGATATGGTTGTCTTGGGTATGTGCAGACCATCATGGAAAAATAATTCCAAGTGGGCGTGAAATCAAAAAATTAGACTTAGGCAACTTGGACATAAAAAAAGTTGAATAAGTTATCTATATTATTCAAAATATGTAAGAATAGAATTTGTAGCAAATTTAATATAGTTTCCAAACTACTAGTTTTTATTTTTTTTTTTTTAAATCTATTTGATGAAAATTTGAAATTTCAATAGGTACTTTAAATTTCATGCAAATAATAAGAAGTGTATGTGTCTATCTCAGAACCTACCTAACCACAATAAAATGATAATATTTTTTTATAAGATTTAGATATAAGTAGAAGACTCATGCCCTAATGTGATGCATATTTTTTTGTAATTTTTTTCCAAGTAAATAACTAATTATGAATTTTTTATTACAACTCTTTAAAAAATATAAAAAAAACTTGTGTCTCACAATTCTTAACTTGATAAAAAAAAAATCATGAAATTAATTTTTATTTTAAATCCCATAGTATGTGAAGGCGAATGTGGCGCGAGATCTTTTGGCCTCTCTAAAAATGTGATACCTATTTGACAACTATAGATATTTTTCAATCATCAATTAGGACTTTAGTCATACTTGTAAGAAAATGAATAATACTACTTATTAAATTCAAAAGTAAAAGTATATCAGGAAATCTCAGACCCTTTAAAACCCCTTTTGTTTCATCAGCTGGCAAAAAATTCATCACCCACATACCCATCATATTGCTACTCTGGCCCATCATGATCCCTCGCATACCCCTCCTCACATGGCCAAACCAAGAGAATGGTCTGAAATTGGACAATATAAATCATGCCTCTATGAATCAGGTCTTCACATAAGAAACATAGAGTTTAGCACACAATTCTTCCTATAATCCATTCTAAGCAATATTGTCTTTTCTTTTATAATACCTAATTATCATTTTAATTGACAGCAAAATAGAGATCCGCTAAGTAATGTACACACATTCATTTATGAAGCCATTTGTAGCATAGAGCTAGAAGAGCTTTCGACTCATGACCATCATCACTACTTCTATCCAATTTCAAGCCATCGAACATAAAAGGACAATAAGCCATGATCCACCTCGTGATAACAAAGTTTTTGTGCCATTTACCTAATCTAGTTAAGTGTATTAGTCCCAACTTATTTCCCCATTACGCTGCCATTTTAGATTTCAATTCATTCAAAGCTATCCCAATAAAGAAATAAAAGTCACAAATTTATTGCAACTAATTAGAAGTGGGCCTACAAGCTGATTAAATGGTTTAAAAATTGTGGTTTTTTAGTTTCTTGGTCAAACACATGTTGCCCCAAAAATTCAAGAAAATTTCTTGAATACATCATGGATTCACAATTCTTTTTTGTGATTTTATTTGTATATGAAATGGATTTTCTTCCATTTTCATTCTATTGGAATTTAAAAGAAAATCGAACCAAAAACTGATGTAACCCTAACACTAAACCGTTTCTTGACTTATCTAACTCCTAGCAGCCATTCAATTCAAAACTATCAAACACAACTCTCAGTATAAACCTTCTTCTAGGGTTGTGGTTAGTAATTTGGATATACCTTTAATGGTTTTAAATCATATCTAAAACCCAACATATGTTGCTTTAAAAAGAAATGTTTAAGTCAGGACTGTATTGCTGCAAATTAGACCAATTAGGCTTTAAAAAGAAATGTTTAAGTCAGGACTGTATTGAAATTTGATTGTGTATCAGTCCAAAGGAGTTTCCCTTAAAAAAAGGAGCATGGCAATTTGCACAGTATTGAATTTTGGATTGATTATATCATCAATTGTGATAGGTCATAACTTACACATTTGAAAGTATGGATGGTATTCACTTGAAAGAATAGTCTTGCTTCTGAAATTTCAACTAGGTAATTTTCAATTATGAGTCTTGTATGTTTTCTGCCTTCGCATGTTGAGATTCTAATGCATGTTTTAGTTAATATTTTATGTCATATAATTTTCATAGAGACAAATCCCCATAAGTCCCTGCACTCATGATATTTTCCCATTCAAATGTAGTGTGTTTAGACATGGTTAGGAATCCTGGATCTAAGTTTGAGTCAGGCTTGGTAAGTCTACAGTCATGATTTGCTGACATGTTAGTCTCAACTGTACCTTGTCTTTATCATTGACATATAGCAAACTAGTCTATAGTTCTCATTTCCATTCACACTAGTGCATTCTTTATTCCATGTCAATGATTTCTCTAGATTGATGTGAATCACTAATTGTATCATTACAATACCAAGAGTTTATGATGTTGCATCAATGTAGTGAAACCTCCAATCTTGAAAAATAAATTGCAACTAAGATTATACTTCCCTCCATGACCTAAAGTACTTTGGTACCTTGTCACCTCCAATACATTTGTCTTTGTCACCCCAGTCTGTTGTTCCCTGTGGATGATCACAGTTGTTTTCTTCAATGTTGTCCTTCAAATGGCTGCTCCTTTGGTCATGAGAACCATAATCTACCTTGCAAATTTTTCCCTTAGAACTGTCATTGTATTTGGACCAATTATAATCTCTCTTAAGCATAGAGTTAAGTATTAGATCTTAAAGATAAAACAAAAGTTTATGCTTCATAGTTATCCTAAGCAACCCAGTCTCATCCTTTTCTTGCAAGACTAGGTATATTTTAAAAACTACAACTTAATTTATCATAGTCAAGATCCACCTAGTGATCAATTAAAATCATCCTTTAAGTTCCATATGTTAAATATATTCTATGTGTTTTTGTGTAGGGGCTCAACATACAGAAACTGAAGTAGAAGTCGAGCCAAATTTAGATACTGGAGAAAATGAGGTTGAAGAACATATAGTTGATGTTAGGGAGGAGGCCCAAGTGCAAGGAATGAATATTGGAGAGGGGTCAGGATCACTTCGGGATACCATCATGGATGATCATATGAATATAGCTAAAGAGGTGAAGAGAAAAATTTCTTCTAGAAATTTAGATCATTTACTTCAAATGGATATGGAAAAATTGAAGTTTTATGCTAAACAACCTAGAAATAGTACTAGGAGGTCAATGAACAAAACTGCAAAGCAAATAATTGCTCATTTCAATAACCTTGATACACTCGATCAAGCCCAACTATTATCAATTGTACTTCTAAGTAATGAGCTACAAGAGCCATTACAATTGTTGGGTGTAGATACAAGTAAAAAAAAGAGGAAAGGTTCACACTTACAAAAAGACATTGTTGAAAATTTGAAAAAAGGTTTGGGGTCCATTGGGAAACAATCTCGATTAATAGATAAGGAAATTTCAAGAAGAGTCATGTTGACATCAAATTTAAGTGAAAAAATGGCCAAAAAATGACAAATATCTTCACTTTCAACCAAGATTGGTTTCAACAGAAATACATTGACTCAATATGTCAAAAGGAGAAAGATTCTTGATGATAGTACCTTAGAAGGCAATTGGGAAATTATGTGTAGAGCTCCTCAATCTAACAAGATTCAAGATGTTTTTAAGAACTTCATCTCAACCTTTTGGAATGATCATACCCATCCTTCATCAAATAGTAGAGATGTTATTAGACATAGGATTGGGCCTAATAATAATGAACTACATATAAAACATTGGCTAGAAATAACACAACATGAGATGTATGTAATGTTTTGTAATTCAAATCCACATATAAAGATTGGGAAAACAACTTTTTAAAGGTTAAAGCCATACTATGTGAAAACAAACAAGGTTTTTGAAACTTGTTGTTGTCGTTATCATATTGAATTTGATCTCTACTATCAAGTGTTCCGAAAGATTAGAGAAGAAAGTGATGGTATTCAGAATGCGCCTCCTAGACAAGCAAGTCAGTTCATAGCATCCATCCTATGTGATAAATCAAATGATGATAATGCAACTAATCAAATAAGTTGCATACAAGGACACTGTGAAACATGTGGAAATTTGGCTAAAATTCCTTTGAGAGATGAAGATACCGACCTGACAAAGTTGGTAAATTGCAAGAGTTACAAGTATATCAAGTTTCATACCAAAAGTGGCAAAGAATCAACAAGGTTAGATTATGTAGAAGAGGAGATACCTATTGGAAGATTTATGGAAAAGTTTCATAAATTGATACAACCATATATACAACTTGCTTTCTTTTCTAAGTGGCAAGCACAATAGTTTTCACAATAGAAATGACAATAGATATCATAGAAAATGTGACAATAGACTCCACATGTTTGATCTTCTTTGAGAGTGGGTAAAATAAAGGCTTAACATGATGGGAGCCATCAAACATGCTCTAAGAAAGCATCAACTGAATTATGAAGGAGATCACATAAAAGATGCACATGATGTTGTTGAATGGTGTCAAAAACACTTTGCATCAAATGAGGTCGACACATCTTCAACAAACAACCGATACATTCCACATTGAGTGTTTTGGGAGATATCAGGTATGTTTTTGTTTATATTTAAATCTTTAAATATACATATATATGTACATTCAAGTTTATTTATTTTAGTTTGAATATATTTATATTAAATTATGATTTTTTAATGCAAAATTAATTTTTGTAGGTGTGGATAGAAGATCAATGCATGGATGCAAGAGGGTAGAGAAAACAAGATCTTTGCATTCTATCATGAGTACAAATAGTTTCCCGTGGACATTGCAGACTAGGGATTACTCATGTTTTTGTTATGACTACATTTTAGAAAACTATGATGAATGCAACAACCAACAACAAGGATATGTCAGTGGATGGAATTTGGTGCCACTAGATGTTAGTAACACATACAATGAAGATGAAGATGAAAGCTTTGAAGACATTCCTTTGATTTCAATTGATTATGACCATATTTCAGGACTAATTAAAAAGGGTATGTATGTGTATATATTTATATCGTACATGTACGAGCTTTTGTAAATTTGTAACTTAATCATTTAATAATTTTTTGCTACTTATTTTAAGTAAATTTATATATACTTAAATGATAGTGGAACTCCTTTTTTTACAAATTTTCCATGTAAATTTGGTGCAGGAGATATTTTTGCAGTCATAGCAGAGGCTGGAAACATAGAAGGTGTTAGTTATTATCTATTGCATTGCACAAGAGAGAGGTGGAAGCTAGTAGAATTAGAAACGATTGATGGAATGCCATTCCCCACAGGTTTAACAAAATAAATAGATGCTCTTGCAAGATTTATCTATTGAATGTATATATTTTGAATTTGTTACTCGTATTGACCTTCTAAATGTTATGTCTTACTTTTGAATGTTGGTTCCCACAGGTTCAGTTGTACTACAAGGGACATATCTGAAACAAGTCAAAATTGTTCAGCATGGGATTCATTTTATTGATTATCAACTTGAGAACAACGTATATCAATATAGCCACCTAGTAGTTGCTACTGCCCTATCCCTTCATCCAGTTCCACGTGCACATGGACGTCGTAAGTGGAGACTAGATAGTGATGAACATCAAAGAATATTACATGTTATTGAAGAGCGAGCTGAACCACTTGAATTGGTTTGAATAACATGATGTGTCATAGGTGTACTTGAACAATTTACACAAATTGTATGACTCCAAACTATATTAAATTGAAATTTTCTTCAAGTTCATTCCATCTTATTTGTCAACAAAACAAATATATTATCATGTATATGTTACTTTAAGTTTAAAATCTCATTCAATTAAGTATATTATGGTCTCAATATTTTGTATAATAGCTATACTGATCATTTTTTGTATAATAGTAACTTCCTTTCTTGTGGATGATGAAAATAGGCATCAAATGCAGTAGGAGTTATACAAAGGATTTTATAGAGCTAGCTGCCCCATGACAAAAGTTGTGGCGAGGTCTGTGATAAAGATGGCCCCATGAAAAGAGAACCCAAAAATGTTGCTTTTGTTTTATGCCTACAATATCATGACTGTTTAGTTAATGTGAGATAGAGATACTTTTTAATGTACTTTACACCTTAGTAAAAATGCTTGAACTTATCAGAGAGTATTTTCTTTTTTAGATGATTGTTTATTAGGGAACCCCTAAATTCATAAGTTTGTTTTGTTTGGAGTTTTTCTTAATGAGGTTGTGACTTGCAAACATAATTTGTGTTGGTGTGAAAAATCAAAGCTATAGAGGGGATATATAACTATATAGAGATGATAAATAACTATGTATATTATGTTCCTTTTTTGTAGGGATGTGATGATTCTCTATTTTTGGATAAGACCTCCAACATGGATGGAGAGAAGGATGCACTATCCAACATAAACTCTTTGAGGTTCTAGAGAAAGTGTGCCTTGGTACAGTCTCCTATGCTGAAATTCTCATAATTGCTGCAAAGGGTGTTGTAATTCTATTAAATAAGATTATTTGATGTCCTTTAGGCCAAACTACTATCTAGACCTATCAAGGTGGATTTACTTTCTTTGCTTGCTCCATGATTGTTCTTATGGTTATATTTACTTGACTAGAATGTTAAATTGCTTTTAAAAAAAATTATGGCTATACTATAGCCAATGCCAACATTGCTCAAGGCCATCCTACTTTCCTCTTTGTTAGAACATCTACAGCTTCTAATCCTAACAAGGCCCAACTACTAGATTCATTCAAATCCTCTTGAGCAACTATACTCCATGTATCTTACTAGTACTCTCTTTCTTACTCTTTCCATTAATCAATCTATAATGCTTTTACTCAATATTAATGTTATTGTTTTTTCAATACCCATATTTAGGGATCCATAGATGACTATGCAAGCCAATCTCAAGTTTATTAAATATTTTCCCATTCGATTGTTGTTTCAAGCTAGGAAAAAACATTTTCTTATTAATTTTTGATGGTATTAGTGTACCTTGTAAACCAAAGCAGAAGCAGATTTGTTTTGAATGATAGAGATTTGTTTATTTTTTTAATATTTAGATTCACCATGAAGAATAAAATTAACAACTCGTGTACTTGTTGGAATTGCAGAGACACTTTTTCTAGGGAATATCTTTTTAGGTATCTTTCACAACATATATGTGAAAGGGGATCAAACTAATTTTGAAATTAGATTTGATGGTGTGGAAGGCAATGAATTGTTCTTATGGCTATATTTACTTGATTGGAATATGAAATTGCTTTTAAAAAAATTTATGGCTAGTTAGAAATCAAAGAGACAACTTGGAATTCCTTTAAAAAATCCATTTGTACAATGAAACAAGTGTAGGTGATTGAATTTTTGAATCAAATGAAAGAAAAACACTATTTTTAAGCAATTTCTTCATACTTTTACTATTTTATGGCCTTGTACGGAACTGTGTGGTCACTAATGCTATGAAATTGTTTGTAAGTAATGCATGCTTCAATCACCTTCCAAATGTTTCTTGTTTCATGGAAAAAGGTTTTATTTTGAGTGAGTTATTCAAGTTTTTCTGAAATCAGTTAAAACCCTATGTTAGGGTAACCAGTGCACCTTCAAAATTGTGTTTCTCTTTATTTAACTAGTGAAATCACATAAAATTGTGGGGTGAGGTCTCATTGCACTCAAATCTGCGTCCTCGCACTTAATGAAGTGATTGGCATATGGAAAGTGATTCTGACCGCTATTTACATAAAATATAGAAATAGCTAATGAACAATCAAGGTTTTAAGCGAAATGATGTATTCCGTTTTAATTTGGTGAACTTAGTTAAAGTTTTTATCCAACATAACCTAATCATTCCGCTAAAATAGAGTATTGTCACATTTTGGAAGTCTAGTATTTGGGGTTTGTGTGTGTATTTCTATGGAAATGGATAACCATTGATTTCTATCTTCATATAAATTTCACTAACAATTGTTGCATTGATCATAATTGACTATTCATGGAACAAGCATAGCTCATGTTTAGAGTCTTAATCATGTCAATAGTACGTACATTTACAATAGTCAAGTGAAATTTTCCTTTTTCCCATACCAACAAGATACCAAATAAGCTTGGGAATTTTTTCTTTTTTCCTACACCCATCAATAAGGATGATGCCAAGAATTGTGTCAATAGTATTCATTAAAGCTATCTTTTTGTATCCAAATCCAACCAATTACACAAAGGTGGTATTATAGTACATCACAGTATTACTTGAATCTTTCCCTTTCCCAAATTCTGAGTTACTGCAAACCTCCTAAATCTTTCTTGGTCCTCCCAAAGTAGAAAAGTATTTGCCATCACTTTGCTAGGAAATTCTCAATTTATTTAAGAATTTTGAGGAACCAAAAAATCCAAACACTTATATATTTATCAAATACATCATTTTAGAGAGACATAAAGCATTTTACAAGAAGACCTCTTATTGAATGAGTTATAATATTCACTTTCTTTCATCCATAAGCTTATATATAAATTCCAACTTTTCTTTTAAATGATAAATGGTTTCTTGAAGCCTATTACTTTGATGAAAGTCATAGCCAAAACAAAAAATGTGGCACCCTCTTCATATCCCCAACTCAAGATCTTTTCTATCATATCGTGAAAGTAGCAATCATCACTCATTTGAATAATCAGATCTGGGTCTAGGACATCACAAGAATATTGACCAAATCTGTGTTATGGTACTTCAATCCTTGTTTTTGAGGCTAAGGATTCAGATTTTCCAGTGCTAGGATCAAGTAGGGGCCAAAGCCTTGTTCATAATTCATGATCAGCACAAAAATATGAACCCAAACATATTGTCTATGATCATTTTCATACATAACTGTTAATATTGAACCTCCTATGCTAGTTATAAGTAAGATTGGATCCTAATCAAGGTTCACATATGGTTTTTTTTTCTTGGTCAAATGAAGCCATTATTCAATCTTTTCAAATATTTTCTATAATAAAGCAACTGGTTTTTCCATGATAATGCTACGATAGCATTTATGGAAATAAATACCTAACATTTGGGAAAGAAAACATGCAGGTTTACAAAAATATCTTTGCAAAATTCTAATCCTAGTACAAAACATGTTTAGAAATATATATATATATATATATTGAAAACAATGAAGCTTTTCATATACAACAAAAAATGGTTGCAAAATGGCAGCCAAAAAATACCAAGGCAAGGCCAAAATTACAAGGTAATTAGTCAAGTTTTTGTAACATACATATCATAAGCTCTTACGTGTCAAATCTGACTTTAAACAAAGTTCAAAGAACAACAAGAAAGATAGTTGTTTCTTCAAAAGATGGCTAGTGAATAGTAGTTTTTCCTTTCATACATAGATAAATGTAGGAACCAACAGTTTGTGTCATATACGCATTAACATGATCAGAGATTGAAAGAGAACTAGAAATCATTAAAGCCTGTTGTGTGTTGATGTTCCATGCAACAAAATGGAGGGCACTAGGTTTGTATAAGGTGGTTGCTTTTTAACCAAGAACATTTTCCTACATTGATCTCTCTGCTAAGCATTCCAATGTTGATGTGAACAGAAGCATGCCAATGCTAAGGCCAAGAAGGTTGAATTAGATAAGGAAGTTGAAGTCTTAACCTAGCCGCCAAGTGTAAAGGGTTATTTATGGCAGTCTAATCATACATAGAGCACATTGAAAAGGTAATGGACTGTGCAAGATGACTTTGGCATTAGTTTCATGGAGGCTGCATACCAAAGAGGTAGTTAAGCAGGGGTTGTCTCATATCATCAGAGGTTAGAAGACAGTCTACAATGATCTTAGTAGTAGAAGCTATGCAAGACAATCTTGATTAAGGTGTTGTCAATCCTTATGCATGGAAAACTTAAGACAATTGATGAGGGTAACAATGAGAGTATAAGGACAGTCATGGACTGTTAAAGATGGTTAATGAGTCATATATATTATATGCTTAAAGGAAAAATCTTTTCATTTTAAATGGCCAATGGCTAAAAGGTAAGGTAATGTCTTTGTGCCAGCCTTGGCATTCTTCATGACTGTGATGTAATGTATAGTCCAAATGATAATCTTCTTTAATGATTGTGATCTCATCAAGGTCCTTGATAGTTGAAGATGTTACACTATTTACTTGAAACATCTATAGCTTCCAAGCCTTTTTTTCATTGGATTAATGTCCACAAAATCAAAATTGTGTCTTTGCAAAGTGAAGCAAGGTGATAAGAAAGGATACAGTGAAATTGAAGAGGAGGAAGAACATCAAGAGTTGATAATGACCACAAAGTGCAGTCACAAGGGAAAAATAATACAATGCTATCATAAAGGTCAATGATGTAAATCATTTCATGAGTTTTCAATTAATGGCACCATGAAGGTTGTACACACTTGTATCAAAGCATATGGTATATAATATGTATGTATATAAAGTAGGAAGAGTAGTGATTACAAATTGGTATCTGAACATATCATATCATAGTAGCATTACACTCAACAAACCTGCCATTAATCCCAAGTAATCATGACTTATTCCAAGTTTTCACAAGTTATTCAAGAAGTTAGGCCATCATAGAAAACTTTTGCAAACTATTTGAACATACCTTAAGCAATCTCAAGAGACACATAAAAAGTAGAATCTTAGCAAATTTACCTTTTGTACCCAAGAATGACTCCTCGTACATAGAGCCTAGAAAAAGAAATGTGCCAAAGAGTTAGAATCAAGATAAATTACCAACATGTTTCATTCAAAATTTTGAGCAGCTATTGTGAAAACATAAAATAAACATTGCATTTTGTACCAACAACTTGTTTACCTATTAATTAACTTAGGCTCCACCAGAGTTGTCATGCCGACTCCGAATTGAGCGACCCTCTGAGTGAGAATCATGCTCTGATGGATGCACCGAGCCCTGGAGATAGTACAAGACATGTACACAATCTAATTATATTATGCCAAATTGGAATAATGTTAAATATCTATATACATGTGTACAAATTATATATATACATGGGTACATGATTTAAAAACTCAAACTCACCTATCCACTAACATTAGTCACATCAACCAAATTACGCCTGCGTACACGGTCCGTCCTCAGACTCGGTGTAACATGAGCTAACTCCCTCTACAATATATATATATAACATAAATGTGTACATTAGGACTATCTACCATTTAAGTAAAACAAGTAATATTAAAGTTTAAACAAGTTTAAATTGTGCATGTGTGTACACACATACATACCTCTATATCAGGTGGTGCAGGATCTACTGCAATGACCCTATCTATCAACTCGCCTGTATCACGGGTCTCCTTGGCTAGCTCCAGTATTGACGGGTGTAGTGGACTAACTAGGTGAGATGGCATCGATGAAATTTCTCCATGTACCAACATATCCACAAAACTTGACGATCCCATCTGCAACTGATCTTCAACTAAATCTAAGCCCTGGGATGCATGATGTTGAACACTCGTAGAAGGACCAGTAGGTGTACCCTCATCTCCAGCAGCTGAATGATCTGTAGGTGGATCTGACAAATGTGCAGTGTTTCCAAAGTGATGAGAATGATGTGACCTGTAGCTGGATCCTAGATGTGAACGAGCTCTACTCACATGTCCTCTGACCTCATTTATCGGGATCCCAAGCTCTGCCGAAATGAAACCGTATGCCTCCAATAGGTCATCTGACAAACAATGAGCCATACTCCGAAGCATCTGCTCTCCTTTGAGACCATCTATGTCTGAGGGTGAAAGGACACCCGCCATAGCATAAGGATCAATACCATGATCCAATGGTCTAGATCGTGCAGAATGACTCATCAAATATCTCCCCACACGATCAGTAGATATCGTAGATGCAGCAGCAGCTATATCACCAACACCGTCAATTGCTTCCCTTTGGGAAGAAATGACAACTTGCTCTGCAATAGGTGCTAGGGTTGGGGAGATAGCAGGCAATCTCTCCCCAACCAAATTTTGACAAGATTGAGGTTGTCGATTTGGTCGACGAAAAGCCTCCCTGTCAGCAACCCTACCATGCCCCTGACCATAATATTGTGGTAGGTCCAAGTAGTTGACGTTGAGGCCCAAATGAACCTCAGCATACAACTGTTGTGCAAAGTATAAAGGAATTTGGTTGTTATTTGGATAACGAACAAATGCTGCAAGAAATCATGGGTATATCAAAGGGGCCATCTGAGGATCAACACATCGAGTCACCTGATATCCCTTAACCTTGGATTTACCAACATAATATGGAAAACATTTTTCTTTGAGGGTATCTTTTGGGACTTGTAGCTGAACAACTGCAAGAGAAACCTCACCACTAATCTCGTGCTGCATCTCGGCAAGAATAGCTGCTATAGTGTCAGCAGAATAAGCATTTGTGGTGTGAAATTTCCGTATAATCTTCTTTAAGCTATTTAGAATTGACACACATGTATCCTTGTAAACCCCTGTGGTGGTGGGATCAGCTAGAATACGATCCAATTTATGGATCTCCTCGTCTGTATAGGCAAATATACCCACACGTGGTGGTTCTTGAGTTGCCATATCAATCCTTGATTTGTCCAAAAAAATACATTACTTTAAACATCCTAATGTTTAAATTTAAGTGAACAAATCACAATCAAATTTTACTTTAGTCCAACCAAATGGAGGTGGAGACCAATAGGTACATTTTATAATGATCTTCTTTCTATAACTAATTTCATGCAATTCCTTATTAATACCCAAACCTCAAGAAAATTTTACTTTTTGAATAGAAGAAAAAAGTCATAAATTTCTTAAATTAGCATTATAAAGATTATCCATAAGAAATCTAAAAATAAAGTTACAGACATTATCAACACTAGTAGAAAGTCATCAAGCCCCAACTTGTCTTAGTTGGGATAAATTTTGTAAACCTGATAGTAAGAAATTTGCTTTGATGCAAATTTGACCCATAAACTGCTCTAGATAAATAGAAACAAAGCACAAGATTTCGACTAGAGAAACCAAAAAGGGGGAAAAACTCTAGTTGGATGATTAAATACTCTCCAAACTCCACTATAACCAATTAGGTACAATCAATATGAATGAACTTCTCTTCTATAAAGTGAAAGATTGAACCCTAGAATAGAACAAATAGTAAGGAAAAACAATATAAGCATAAAATAAATAAAACCCCAATTACATAACTTGGAAATATAGTTAAGAAATTCTTCAAATTATTCAATGATGATAGGCTGATGAACATCCTAGTTTGACAGTGTTCTACAATGCTTAATGTTTTGATGAGGTAAAGAGTTATTTTTGCAGAGTTATTGTTTAGGAGGGTTGAACTAATGTATCTAAAACCATTTCTTTTCAGGGTTGAGTGAATTGAAAATACTTGAGTCCATTTAATTTGTTTGCCCCTTTCATGGCAGAGTTAGCATAGTCTAGTAAATGGTCCTATTTGGGACAGCGTTTGTAGAGTAAGTTTCATGCATCTTGAAGGGCCATGAGATATTTCAAAGAGAGTTCAATTGTATATTTTTTCTACATTTGGATCATGTTATGAATCAATGAGAAAGTCCTTATGGTTGGTGATAAGAAGCCTTTTAGGCCGGTTAGGACAGTCTAATTCTAAGAGTTCACTTACTTGAGTTGTGTAAGTTGGGGAATGGGTTGAGACATTTTATTTTGTGGTTGCTTAATGTGCTTTTGAGAATTCTACAATAGTCCATGCCT
>VDFB02143454.1:0-12738 GCA_007258455.2 Sequoia sempervirens | reverse complement strand
ATTTCACACTAGAATGGGCTACTGAAAAAAATTAAATCAAATAGAAGATGAAGGTATAGATTCAAACATAATAGAAGATGAAATCAACATGTCTAGAGGATGTGAAAGAAATATACGTTTAGAATTTTACAAAATGTTATTTCCTTATAGTTTTGACACTATTAACTATTTTAATATTTGTCATTATATTTGTTTTCGCTGAAATAAATGGTCCTTCATAGGTGAGGAAATATCCAACAATGTGGGCATATGTTCGACATTATCGTGTAGAAAGTGTAGATGTGAAGAGACGATCCTTCGATTGTGGCATCATGGTTGAATTCAAGAAATCCAGTCGATCAAGCTCAAAAGATAAGAATATAATTGAAGGGAATCTACAAGAAATTATTAAGTTGGATTACCACTCTTTTAAATTTTTTATTTTTAAGTGCAGATGGTATGAATAATTTGAGAGGACATTAAGACATGATACCCATAGTGGATTATTTTCTATAGATTCCTCATGCTTCCTACCAGAGGATAAGGAGCCTTGTGTTCTACCAATTCATTGTGAGCGAGTATTTCTTTAACTCAAACAAGAAGCGGTAGTGATCATTAATCTATTAATTCATATTTTATTGTGAATATATATATATGTGTTTATTAATTAAAAAAAATTGTTATAACATACGTCTAATATATGTATATTGTTCATGTGCAGGTATTTTTCTATGAAGATATTTTGGACCCAAAATGGATATTTATCATGCATTATGATCCAAGATGAAGGCATGTATTTGGTGATGCATTAGTGGATATTGAGCAAAACAATGATGGCCAAAAAAATGAGAGAGAGGGATTAGAGAACATTAAAGAAATTAACATCCATGATGATGTTGAAGATGGTTATGTTCAGGCACACGAAGACAACAATATGGATGGTATAGAAAATGATGATCCAAATACATCTGGTAACAATATAGATGGTGTACAGTCAAATTTGAATGATGATGAAGATGATGCAGGTCAAGATAAGGATGATGATAATATTAAATACTTGAAAGAACATATGAACATTGACAATGATACATTGAATAACATTGTAGCAGACAATAATGTTAATGACCAGGACTTGTAAATTTTTAGAATTATTTGCAATCCATGTTTAGAAAAGGATGATTCTTATGGCCTAAAATTTGAAATGCTTCAGTAATATTATTTGTGTTGATACAAATTACCAATTTCAATATCCTTAAATTGTTTAATCTTTGGTATGAATTGTTGGCAAAAAAAAGAAGGATTACTTGGATGCTTCTTCCATTAATTTTGTATCAACATATGTTCATGAAGACACAAAAGTTAATAAAATATTAATGCACGTAACTCACAATTATTTAAATAAGCAACTTTGTTAACTATATTATTTTTAAATAGTTTCCATTTTTACGTTGAACATAATTTTGAACATGTAACTGAAAACATCCACAATAAATGATTTATCGTATCAACATATTCATTCACATAAGCATAGTATTGAGTTTACTTGGTTTTAAGGGTTTAAGGGTTGAGGGTTGAGGGTTGAGGGTAGAGGGTAGAGGCCGGTTTAAGGTTTTGGGGCTTAAGGGCTGAGAATTGAGGGCTTAGGGTTTAGGGTTGAGTGTTTAAGGGTTTAAGGGTTGATGGTTTAGGGTTGAGGGACTAGGGCCGTTGAGAGGGAGGGATGAATGGAGATAGAGATGGAGGGAGAAGTGAGATAGAGAGAAGGAGAGAAGAGGAGGGAGAGACTGAGATATATGAGGGTTGAGGATCCAATGTATAGGGTAGAGGGTTGAGAATTGAGGGTATAGAGTTGAGGACCTATAGGGTTGATGGTTTAGGGTATTGGGTTGAGGGTATAAGGCTGAGCGATTAGGGTTGAGGGTAGAGGGTAGAGGGTAGAAGGTTTAAGGGTTTAGGGTTTAGGGGGGTTTAAGGGTTTAGGGTTGATGGTTAAGGGTTGAGGGTATATGGTTGAAGGATTAGGGTTGAGGGTCCAATGTATAGGGTAGAGGTTATAGGGGTTGAGGTTTTAGGGTTGAAGATTGTCCTTGTGTTGTTGCACTTACATTTCACTTCCATAAAATAATTTCACAAGAATATTAAGAAAAATGAATGTTGGAAAGTAGTAAAGAAAGAAGAAGATCAAAGAGACACTCTTTTGTTAGTAAAATAAAAAACATCATCACAACTAAGAGGTATTTTTGAAATTTTCCTCCAAGATAACCTTCTCATATGTGATATAGAATGGGAACATATAAAGGAAGGCATGCAACCAGATAATCAATTAAATAACTAAAATATTTTTAAAAAAGGGTAGTAATGAATGTCTATACCTCGTAATACAGTTTGAAGCCATTTTGACTAGGTGTACATGAGAATTTGGAAAATAGGGAACATTTGTCCACTCTTTAATGAATATCTCTATTGGATTCAAAGATGGTGAAGCCCTTGCCAAAATTTATAGAATTTGATAAAGAGAAATATATATATAGAACATATTCACAAAAAAGGTAGGGTGGTAGAAAGACACACCCACTTAAAAATATTTTTCATAATTGAATCAAATTAGAAATGAAAATTATTATGAAATAAAACATAAAATAACATCCTTTGTTTTACAAAAATGAAATTATATAGGATTTTCTCCAAAAACTATAAGGTTCCATTAATGACTTCTACCAAGATTTTCTCAAGAAAATTAAAATATCTTTATTAATCATTTAGAGCACATACACTATCCTTAAAAAATAGAATAATATGCTATGTTGTATAAATTTTTTATTGGATAATGATTGAATGAATAAGTTATATCATAATATAGTCTGTCTCTCTCAAAGAGACACATTTTGATTTAGTAAGAAAAATTATATGTTATCTACTTGTAATTTTCTTAATGTTTAATGTTTGAATGAATAGGATATATGGTTATATGAAATTAATCACTCTCTTACATTTATGAAGAAATTATAGTTTAGGATGCTTTTATTATATACTCACTCACATGTCTAACAAGTCATAAAATAGAAGTAAACATCATAGTACATGTTATAACTATAACACATTTTTTATGGATAACATAGGCCTAGGATATTATTTATTTAATATGTTTAATCCCTAAGATATGCACATAGGACCAAGAAAATCATGAATTCAAGAGAAAAATTATCTAAGTGAATCGTAGATTTTAGGGGTGTGAAATGCTATGACTCTTTTGCTCAATTAGGGTTTTTCACCTAAAGGAAAAAGATAGATCCCACACCAAAACCTAGGTGGTTCACTCAAAATAATGCAAGTACAATGAAATTATGCCTAAATGAAATGATCTAGATGCATAAAATTGATAAAATTGATTGATTATTTATGCAAAATGTAAGAAATATGAAGTGTTTGAAAACATAGTGTTGTTTGCAAAAGACCTAAAAAGATGAATAAAAATGTAAATAGAACCAAACAGAAAGTTTTAATATAGAATGTGTGCACCTGTAAATCTGGTGGAGACTAGAAACTACTCTAAAAAACTAGAAATGTTGACTTTTTGACTGAGTGGGACTCATTCGCCACCCTAGTCAAATCAATCCCAGATTAGGATTTCTACCCAAAATCTTGTTTCTGCCAAAAGGGTACTATAATCTGCAATATGTTCTATCAGACACCTCCAGTGGGACTCATTCACCATCCATGGAAAATCAGTTAGTTTCTTGTTTTTTGCAAACTCAAGTTTTAGACTTGCACTTTGTCACCTGTACAACACTTCTTGACATAAACCCAAATTTGAATCTTGAAAAATACCTACAAAACAACTTTTAATTTGTTGTGAATGGGGTTTTTTCCTTTTTAAAACCACTAATTTGGTAATTAAACCTTGAATGGAAAAAATTCTGCATAAAACCCTAGCCCTAAGGGTGTCCAAGACTAGGAAAATTTGAAGTAAAACCCTATTCTAATGTGCTAGAATAAGATGAGTAAATGGAACTTGAATGATGCAAGACTTCAATCTAAGAAACCCTACAACATTTCAAATGAATGTAAATGACATGCAAACCTTAAATCTAAAGATAGAGAGAAAATGGAAGATGGAATCACTTTGAAAATAAGTCATAAGGTGTGATTTGATGGCTAGTTGCATCTCCTCAACCTAGATTTCTCCATGATTCTCCATAGGCATCCGTGATCAACTCTTTGCAATGTTGGATCTTGAATGAGAAGTGAGCTTTGAAGACTTGCAAAAATCCTATCTTGTTGTCCAAAAGCTTCAACTTTGTTGTAGAAATGCTAATGAAACTTCTTGTGAAAGATTCTCAATACTTGAATTTTG
Organism: Sequoia sempervirens; assembly: GCA_007258455.2. Classification (NCBI taxonomy): domain Eukaryota; kingdom Viridiplantae; phylum Streptophyta; class Pinopsida; order Cupressales; family Cupressaceae; genus Sequoia; species Sequoia sempervirens. The sequence goes on along the minus strand of VDFB02143454.1, from coordinate 8,405 downwards.
AAATTGCTTTGTAAAACTAACTAAGAGATGTGAAAAATGACCTAAAATGTGTATTTATAGGCATCAATACCTAATTTTCCCATTATTTAGACCTAAGAGGCCCACATACACTGGGTAAAATTTGAAGTAAAAATTCAAAATTGAAAAAGGACTCATTCAACTTGGTGAATGGGTCCCACCAAAGGGGATTCATTCACCCAAGGTGGTGAATGGGTCCCACTTGTGGTTTTTGGAGGCAGTTTTTTAAGATATGAATGAATTAAGTATTGTTTACAGTCAGGATTTATATTATTTTTAAGTGAAATGGGCCTCTAGATAAAAAATAATGGGTCTTAGGGGCCTATAAATGTTATTTTGAAGAATGATTAATGCAAGTATACTCAAAAGTAGGTCCAAATTAAGCGTGAAATTGTCCCTTTTTCCAAGAGTATCCAATTTTCTACGCCATACTAAGAAATAATTTTAAATAAAATTTATAATAAAATCATAAAAAAAGAATATTAATCAAATCGTGTTATCTCATTTGTTATGCATCACTTATAAATATTGTAATAAGTTTAAAAATTATCACATCATTCCATCTAGTACAGACACTAATATGCTTTGACATCATCTACTAACTCAAAATTAATAATTATACTTAATTCACATATTTTCTCAATGATGACAAAGTACAACAAATTAACTAAATAAAAATTATTTATTTATGTGGAGAGTAAATAGAGTTGTTATGTCCATCTACAAAAATTTAAATAGGATTAATTTAAAAATATAATAAATGTAAGTTCAAGATCTTTTTATTCAAACAAATTTAAGACACACACAAAGAACTAAATGATCATGAATTCATCAAACAACATATCCATAAAATAAAATCTTAAATACAAAAATAATGAAAATTACATTAAAAAATCATATTCATTCAAATGGTTTACTACATTTATTATGCATTTCTTTTAAATATGGTACTCATGAATCAATTTATAAATTACCATATTATTCCATAGAGTAGAGACACTAATGTATTTCAACATCATCTACTAACTCAAAAGTAACACTAATATTTAAGCATATTTTCTCATGCTAATATTTTAGGGGGCCATATCCCTTTGTTCATTTTCATACATTCAGAATCTAGTGAAGATTTAATCCATTTTTTTTTCCATTTAGTGTTATTATTATGCATTATACCCCCTAAGGTGTGGCCTTTAATCCATTTTTGTGCCCCTTTAGTTGTGGTATTATGCATAATACCCCCTAATGTTTGGCCTTCAATCCATTTTTTGTGCCCATTTAGTGGTGGTATTATGCACAATACCCCCTTAGGTGTGGCCTTCAATCCATTTTTGTGTCTCTTTAGTGGTGGTATTATGCATAATACCCCTAAGGTGTGGCCTTTGATCCATTTTTTGTTCCCATTTAGTGGTGATATTGTGTATAATATCCCCTAAGGTGTGGCTTCCAATTCATTTAATACAAACCAATATTCCCCTCTCCTAGATTAATGGGATGATATTTCATCATATAGAATACTCTAAAGTACCATAAACTTATCTTATGCAAGAATTCTGGAAACAATAAAGATTCTTGCATGCTTCAAATTTAAATCAATATTTCTTCAACAATAGTCTACAAGTGGCATAGCACATATAGGCCATTGAAGAAGAAATAAGTCAAATCAATCGAAATTCATGAACATGAGTGGAAAATTCAATCCTTATGACAACTTTTGACCAATAAAGAAACAAAAAAAACTAATTCAGGAGAGTGAAATGATATCATGATGAGAAAATTTAGTATATGACAAGGAATAATCAATTGCCTATGAGCAAGGTCATCCACCAAGATGTTAGCTTCCCTATAGTAATTCATAATTTCACTCATTTAGTTGATTCATAAGCTTAGACATGGATTTGAAGAATAATCAATTTATTATATGACAAGGAATAATCAATTTCTAACATCTTGGTGGATGCACTTTCTAATAGGCAATTGATTAGGGTTGAAGATTGTATAGGGTTGATGGTTTAGGGTATAGAGTTGAGGGTATAGGGTTGAGGGTAGAGGGTATAAGGTTTAAGAGTTTAGGGTTTAGGGTTTAAGGGTTTAGGTTTGATGGTTAAGGGTTGAGGGTAGATCATTTAGGGTATAGGTTTGAGGGTATATGGTTGAAGGATTAGGGTTGAGGGTCCAATGTATAGGGTAGAGGGTATAGGGGTTAAGGGTTAAGGGTTGAGGGATTAGGGTTGAAGGTTGAGGATTGAGGGATCTTTCAATGAAAGTGAAATGTAGGCAAGCAATTGAAGGCCAGTGAATATTGGGGAAATATTTTTTATTCTAACACCCCTAATCCCTTAACCCTTAATCCTTGCTATATCAGAACAATTAGGTGGTAAATTAGGTGCTAAATTGGGTGCTAAGGAAGGCTCTAAAGTAGGCGCTAAATTAGGCATTAAATTAGGTTCTAATGTTGGCACAAAAATTGATGTAAAACTTGGCGCTAAACTCGGCACTAAAATTAGCACTAAACTTGGTGCTAAACTCAACACTAAACTCAGTGCTAAACTCAGCACTAATTTTCACCTAATTTAGTGCCTACTTTTTTTGATCGGCACAATAAATTCCAAAAATAGCCCCATCCCAATAAATAGCTCTGAATTTTTCAAAAATTTGGACAAAATTACATTAAAATAGTGGGTGAAAGAAAAAAAGGGAGGTAATCACAGGGATTTGTTGTAGTGACACAGGGCAAGACTGTATCCACCAGGCTATATAGAGAGGCAGTGACTGAGGTATCCTATTACAGGATGCACTATCACCGAGATGTTCCAATGCCACTCAGAAAGCCTAACTTCTCATAGAGGAGTGATGCATGGTCTAGGGATGAGGATCAACTAGAGAGATAGGCCAAAGAGGGGAGCAACCATTAAGGCTAGCTCAATTGTATAAACACCTTTTCATTTTGTTTCCCTATTATTTCATATAGATATACATTCATGGGCTCCTTTTTGATAGCCTCATGGATATTTGTATTTATGATCGATATACATACACTGATTCAGATATTGTACCATGACATTCTTGATTTCTATATATATATATATATATGATACAGATACATATTCAATATGATGTGTTCATCTTGTTTCATGCTTATGTTTGTATGGACGCATATAATGTGAGATTTTTCATGCTTATATTTCATCATGTATGGATGGGTATGTGCAGGATCATGATGGGCCAAAAAGTGGCAATATGATGGGTGTAGACACAAAAAATATATAGATTGATATCACACTCGATCTCGATCTACTAACATCACTTCATACTGAATTATCTTTCTCTCTAACCATTTAATCAAATAGCCTTATTTGATTAAAGTCATCATAATTCCCCTTTTCAATAAATAAATCCCTTGATTTAATTAAATCATTGTCTCTATGTAATTAGCTAGGTCATTTCATCTTTCCATCTTTATTTAATTAAATAATCCATATTATTTGATTAAATCTCTATGGTTCATATAATTAAATTAAATAAATCAAACATTTATCTAATTTAATATATCACCCCCTTTGGTTAAATAAATAAAAAATATTTATATAACTAGGCCTAAATCATTCTCTTCTCATTTTGAGTTATTTAAATCCTAAAATCTAAGTCAAAATGGTCAAATCAACTAACATCATTTAAATTAATCAAATCATGATTAATGCTAATCCTAGTCACTCAAACTCTCTAGATTTTGCAACTTGCACAATTAAATCATTTAGTTGATTTAATAAATCATCTATTATTTTCATTCAAAAAAAGGCATCAAAGATGGAATATTCCTCAAATTTTGAATTTCCCCCAAAAAGACTTTGTCCCTTCCTAACAAAGCATTTTAAAAATCTCTAGATGTCCTTTTCTTTGAGCCTCATATGAATTTGTTTCACCTTTTCACCCCTCAACCCTTCAAGCCATATTTTGAATTTGAATCTCCCCCCTCTTTGTACATTCTTCAAAATGTGCTCATTCCTTCATCCATTCTCATGTTGACAAGTGGCATCATGTCATTGGCTTATCTATTATCCCAAATTCATCTTATCTTTCAATATTCAACTCTTTCTTTCTATAAATAAGAGGTTAATCTCCTCATTCTATTATCCACAATTTGAGCAAAGTTACTATAATCAAATTCATAGCAATCTTCATTCATTTCATCCAAGCATAGTTAGGTTTTTTGCATATTTTCAACATGAAACTCCATTGAAGTCATCACTACAAGCATACATCCCTCATCAAGCATCTCTATCACACCATTGGAGTTGGGAAAGGGCCAATTTTCACATCAAATTGGCACCAACTCACTCAAGAGATTGAGAGTTTGTTTGGTTTTAGAATAGGATTTGATATTTTGTTTCAAGTTTATTGTGTTCTTCATTTCGTTCCTCTTCTTTTACATTCAAATGAATTTCTTGAGGAATCATGATTTTAACCTTGCATTTAATCTAATAAGTTCATTGTTTCTTGTGTTTTGTAGGTGTGGTGTTAGAATCTTGGTCCACAAATGGGTATGTAGAAGTGTGGCTGATGACTTTTTACCAAAATCATTGCTCAAAAAGGGTTTTAAAGGAGATTCTTGGATTTCACCAATATAAATTATGTTTTGATTTTGAATTTAATAAATAACATTATTCATTTTCCATTTGAATTACAACTAAAAGTTTTGATTGATAGGTCATTGAAAACATAAATAACTATCAATGGTATCAGATTTTTTGAATCCAAAATATGCATCAGCATTCTATGTTTCACATACTATAGGATTAAAAAACAATTTCTATGAAGTTTTGACCAAGTTAAGGTGGTCAAACATACAGTTTTATATTTTTGAAAGTTGTAAATAAAAAATTGATAATTAAATTATTTCCATTTGAAAGTTACAAAAATATGCATCACATCGACATGAGTCCCCTCTACTCTATATCTAAAAATCTTCATAAATTTTTTTATCATTTTATTGTGGTTAAAGTGGTCAAGCAAACACCTACTTCTTATTTTTCCTAAAATTTCAAGTACTAACAAGATTGAAATTTCAAATTTTCACCAACAGATTTTAAAAAAAACCTAGTAGTTCTACATTCAATTTGCTACAAATTCTATTCTGCATATTTTGAGATAATACAGATAACTTATTCAAATTTTACGCCAAGTTGCTGCCTAACTCCTCGATTTCTCAATTTCGCCACTTAAGGGCATGTTTTTTCCATGATATTCGTACATACCTCGATGCACTTTACTTATGCTTATATGATATGCAATGATACATGAGATGTAATGATATGGATGGATGCAATGTTATATTATTTTTCCATTATCTTTTTTCATGACATATTATGGGATGGATGATATGGTAAGCAAATGTTATGCTATGATTATGTATGCAAATGTTATGGATGCATGTCTTTTTAGGTATTTTCTATGCAGTTTTATGAGATAATCATGTATGAATATGGATGTATGGATGGATCATGTAGATGTTTATGCTTATGATATGATAATGAAATGTATGTTTATGATATGTAATGCAATGATTTAAGATGTTTAGAATATCACATATTGTTCATCACAACTCAAAATGGTACGATGATGCAGTATGTATGATGTGATATGAAATTATTATGCAAATGTTTTTTGGGTGCAAGATGGATGAACTCATGATATTTTTGGTTGAATTTCATGATACCAGGTCAGCACGAAGAGAAGATAGAAGAAACAAGATGATTTGACCATTGATTTTGATGATTATTTTAAAAGATCCAACAAGTCTATGATCCACCAATACTTTATTAGAGATGGTGATAAGAAATGCATGATGATGATGAATGTAGGATGAGGATTTTCTCATAACTTGGGATTGGTATTTTTTATTGTTCCTTATTCTTTGATATGACACAGACACAATGCATTGAGGTATTGATAACAAAGATGGAATTGTATCTACGTTAATGAGCTTTTCCTCTACAAATAGATAGGAGAGTTCTTGTTCACATCTTGACATATGAAAACCTCGTTGGAATGTAAGTTAGACACTTAGAATACATTGGACCAAAGCATACTTAATAGTCAATAATGTAATCTAAGTAACCTTCCTACATATGACTGAGCAAGTATGTGCCAAGTTTATTTTACAAGAGTACCCACAAGCACACCAAAAAAAGATAATGATCGATGCCCCATTCCTTTCTCTCTAAATAGTTTTAGATATACATCATCGAGAGGTCGTTAGAATGGGTCATTAAGATAAATCATAAGAAAAGATCAAAGACAACTAGTCAGTGTTATCTATATCTCTTGCTAGTTTAATTTTTAGCTAAGGTAATGTTTGATATTGATGTCCATCACAAGAAGGATACATCATATGACATGTTGATCAGGGGGTTTGATGTAGGATGATGATGCTAATGATAAGCTATTGATATAAACCTCACTGACGTATTTACTTATGATTTAGACTTTAGATTTTGACACTTAAGTTCTCACTTTATGACTTGCTAAACTTGTTTTATATTTGTTTTCCAAAGGTTTAAGGTGACGATTGTCATATTATGGGTGGAGGTTTATTGTGGGTGAAAGCAAGATGGGATGGATGGTTTTGGTATTTTGAAAAACGTTTTTAGTCTGTTTTATTCTTTTTTGTGAAATTTTATGTGACTGTTTATGGTTTTAGGTTATTTAAGGTTGTTTAGGGTTTTTTGAATGTTTTGTGAGTGTTTATGTATTTTATGAGTTTTCAATTTTTTTGTGTTTTTTGATATTTTAATGTTTTTTTTTTCCTTTTTTGAGAGCTTTGACCAAGAACCTAATCTAAAAGACCTATCTTAGGGGCCTCAAGGCTGATCAAAGATTATCCTTGCCTATGTTATACATGCAGAGACCACATAGTTTGACTGACACATGCTCGCTTATTGATGAGATATGAACAAATGCATACTATTAGTTTATTATGAAAGACTCCTAAAGGATCAATTTAGTGTCTCGAGGGCTAATCAAAGACAAGCCTTGCCTATGTTCAAGCTCGATAAAATGTAGTTCAACTATAGGATATCGCTTTTGGATTTTCACCGTTCGACCTTTTAGGATTTTGATGTTTTTGATGTTTTAGATTTTTACTTTACAATTTTGTGAATGTTTTCGGATTTTAGCTATATAGTAATTTGATGTTTTGGAATTTTTGCTATACAAAATTTTGATGTTTGTGGATTTTCTACTATAAAATACTTTAAGATATATACAAGAACCTAATATGATTCATAACTTAACTACCCTAGCATGGCATATGATAGACTACCTTGACATAGGTAAGAAAAAAAAATAAAATTTGGAATATGCCAAGTAGTACTAAGGGGATATGATACTTCTCAATCATCAAGCTATGATAAGGGTGTGGATAAGGCAATGGATGAATAAATAGGATGAATGATGTAAAGAATGGATGAATGGTAGGATAAAGAACCAAAGGATAGACAAAGGTGCTTTATTTATGCGAGGTGCCTATTTGTGAGCTTTCCACCAAGGTACTTGCCCAAACCACCACCGAAGTGGTTTTCATTAGAGGGCGATTTTTTTTCTTTACTTCAATCATTTTTCTCTTTTTTTTTTGGATTTTGATCATTTTTTTGTATTTTCATATTTTACACCCTTCCAAACTAGGCATAAAACTTTTTGAGATGCAAGTTGTTAGCTGGATCCTACAAGGGTTCTCCTTCAAGCATTAACAATTGGTATGCTCTTAATCCATAGCTTGCTATGATGACAAAGGGACCCAACCAATTAGGATCAATCTTTCCCTTGCTATGCACTACTTCGAATGAGGGACATTTGATCTTGTTGTAGCTCTATTTTAGTGGGTTTTGATATACTTGCAAGTTATTAGGGTGTCAAGATGACACTCATCCAGGAACTCTAGCTCATTTAGCTGAAATAGTTTGTATTATTTATCAGTAATCAGGTTCTACAGTGACACTCACAATGATGGGAGCTCAACCTCGATAGTTAGGATAAATTATGATCTAGAAACTAGGGAGAAAGGGGTTGCACCTATTGGCATGAAAATATTGGTTCAATAAGCCCAGAGAGTGGGGTACAAATGCTAGTCACGACCAACTTCATTGACTATTTTCTTTAGGATCTTTAGAATGGTCTTGTTTATAGCCTCAATTTGGTTGTTTCCCTAGGGATAATATGGGGCAGAGAATTGGTGTTGGATGTTGAATCTTTGGAATTTCTCTTTCTCATCCTGATTCTTAAAGGGGGTTCCATTATCTAAGATGAGATTTTTTTGAATACCATAACAATAGAGTAGGTATTTTAGGATAAACTTGTCAATTTTCTTCCCCATTATGTAGGTCATAGGAATG
>VDFB02143453.1:0-10296 GCA_007258455.2 Sequoia sempervirens | reverse complement strand
ATCATTGCTCACTTGCATGTCTCCTATTGGAGTTTCTACTCTATTTTCACTTTAAAATAATTTTGATCTAAAGAATATTTTGTGCAAGCTCGACCTCTTTCATTGGTAACTCTCTACTCTATCATTAGTAGCACAATTGTGGATAGAAATGACATGCAAGATTAGTGCTCTAAATTTGACACAATGAAGCAAATGTTTGTGGTGAAGTTGACTAGTGTGAGAATATTCTCCAAAAGCTCAAGTCATTTATAATAATGTTCCATTTTAGTTACTTGCATTATACCCTAATGAGAAAAGGACCTCCAAAATCCATGCTACATATTCCATTTATTAAGTTTCTTGGAATATGTAAGGCAAACAAAATTAATTTTTACCTTGTTAAGCAAACACATAATTATTTGTCATATTTTATTCAATTTATAGGATCCTATAATAAAACTCATTAGTTTGGTAATTTGGTGGCATTTTACTTCAATTGACTATAGGGTTTTATACTACTTTGCATGCTTCTCTATCTAATCAATAATTGATATGAATTACTGAAGCTTGTACCTATACATGGTACAATAACATTTGAATTTTTTAAGCTTTAAGCTAGATGAAACAGTGGTTGTGTTGTTAGGTACACAATATTTTGTGTGGTATCATCTAACACTTAAGTTTCAATATTTGTTTTTTCTTGAAGATATATTGTAGGTCATATATACCTCTATTTCATAATATACCATCTTCAATCAATACACAACATGCTTGTCATGGTAGATGGTTTCCTAGGAAAATATTACAATAAGCTTTTTCATGGTAGGCCATTAGAATGTTCTCAAAAATCCTATTGTTATTTCATGTCAAATTATTATATAGTATTTGAGTTGTTCATTTCCCCTAATTCTTGTGCGTCTTTCCCTACAAGAAAAATATCTTAATAGTAAATAATAGTTACTAAACAAAATATCAAAAACCATCAACTTTTCAGTGGAATTGTAAATCACTCAAATTATTCTTTATGTATTGTCCACCCTAAATTTTTATCTTTTGTTAGTTTCCATGGGAAATAAATTGTTTGTGCCTACGGTTATGTCAAGAATAAAGGACATATTCTCTTGCATTGGACATCTCATTTTAGTTCACTATTTATTTTCTTTGAGACTAAAAGATTTATTTTGTCACGTATTATTCTTTTTTTGATAAATAAATTATACGATTGGCTATTGAGTGTGATCAAGTCTAGCAACTTTAATCTAGGTTTTACTCAATACATTTTAGAATCCTTTATATTACAAAGACACAATCATTATTGGTAATTGATGTCATATGAGAAATTATTGTCTTGGATGTAATTACGAAGTTTGTATTTCAATATATAATAATTCCATATTGTTGGTTGTAACTTGTTAGCAAGTACATTACAAGGACTAGGAGAAATTGACCTAGAGTATTTCTTTATATTGGATTAGCCAAGATTAACTTCTTGGATCCAAGAACTTCCACAAATAAAATTTGCATAATGATAATGCTATCATATAAGTGGATGTATAAAACATATATAGAAGCCTTGCATATAAAGGCAAGGATGAGGAGATGAGAAGGTAGGACCAAAAATTTGACTACTCTTCCAAAGTTGAGACACATGAGCACACTTGGGACAAGAGTGAAGACATGTGTTGAGTAGACATGAGATAAAACAATACAAAGAAGTCTCTCTAAGTCAGCTTAATTGTAATGTGAATATGACCTAGTCAAACTAGATAGGTAAAAACATTTTTCACACTACCCAGCCCCTGCCCCCGCCCCAAACCTTCCCCTTCCCCCCACCCCCTCTCCCTTAAGTGATACTTAGAGAGAAATCTAAACACTAAAAAAATGAGTCCCAACAACCAAGCCTAATGAATTACTCATGCAAAATAAAGTCTCTCAAAAATGGAAAAAAAGGAGAAAACCTTGTCGAAAAAAACTCCTCTCCAAAAAAGCAAATGAGGACAAATAAACCTTCTCAAAAAATTGTCCCTAAAAGATAAGAACATGAAAAACTCTTGAAACACATAGAAGCTACAAAATCTACCAAAGAAGAACTAATTTTTGCTAGAATCAAATGACTCTCTGATGAATGTAGATCAAGATAAGAGAGGCACAAAAACAATGCACAAGTGCCCTCAATTACACTACCCAACCATATATGCACAGATGACAAGGCAAAATAGTCTATGAAATTAAAAATATAGATGATATTGTAATTAGAGACACAAAAAACATTGCCTGAGTGATCCCATTGACAATACTATGTGTGCATGTGGCGCTCTACATAAGTACCAAAGTCTCACAAATATTAATCAATTGAAAAAGGTAGAAGGTTGCCTCCATTACTCCATTGAAACCGATGAAGCATTAGCATAACCAAGTGGATGATACCACCTATAACCTTGGCAAGGGTGAGGTATTGGTAAATCCATTGAAAATGTGTTCCAATATAGTGCAAAGGAATGAAGAAGCAACATCAAGTCTAATATGATGTACAAGCAGTGGAAAAAAGGTGTGCAATGAATAAGACACACACATGAGGCTAGAACATTGAATTGTTAATTGTTGTGGAAGGATACCAAACAAAGTTTGTGATGGAAAATAATAAGGCACATACACAATCCCCATGGCATTTTATAAGTTGTGTGAGTACAAAAATGACATAATATGATATACAAAAAACATCAAAACACAAAATACAATGGTGGCACTTTATTTTAATGCATTTACAAACAAATGTGTTGTTATAGAGTTCGTACAAGTGTCCAAAAAATGACAATGATAGTTTATGTCATTAGGTGACGACAAAAAGACATAATTCTATCAAGCCTTTCAAACCTTAAAGAAATGACAAAAATTTAAAATTTAAAAACCCCCAAAACAAATAATGAAGTAAAATATCACCTCCAAGAAAAATCACAAGCCTAGAGTACAAATTGTGTGATTTGGAAGTCTAAATCATAGTTTATAACATATAGTGATTTTATAATTTCCTAAGAAAATAGGTTGTAGAAAAAAAAAAATACATGTACAATTACATTCCTTGTGTTTTTCTGATAAATTTAAAAAAATTACGGCAAAAGTTGTATTGTGTCAAAAATAAATAAATAAATAAAAACAAAACAGACTTTCACAAACAAATTCTAAAAGAATACAACAAAATGGAGAAAATCAAATTACATCATAACGAAGTAGACAGAACAAGCTTTCTGTCACCCGTTAGAAGTCGAAAATTACTACCCGAATGCAAGTAATGGCAAAAAAAGAAAAGTATCCCCCTTGGAGTACAAATGAAGGCCTAGTTATTAAAAAATTAAAAAGATTTTTCAAAAGAAAATATGGCTCGCAAGGTCCACAGCCTGGTACAACGTCCCTTATGGCATTGAACAATGCCCTCAGGATCGAATGTCATGCCCGACCTATAATTTAAAGCAACCACTTGCGGCCATCGGATCTCAATCACTACCAGACTCGATATAAGCCTCAAAACACTTAGGATTTCCTTCACCAAACCTAAAAATTGGTAATCCACAAACACAATCTTTGGTTCGTAGTCAGAAGTTGCACCATTCGCAACCCCTCCCTGCATTATCCTAATCAGAGCACCCTTAGGAAATCCAGGACAAGCCCGGCAAGAGAGCTTCAAGAAACGATGTGATCCAATGAACTTTGAGCTGTAGCAGCACCTCTTCTGTTTCTTGGCGGCGGCTGCTAGTATGAAACAAGTCCATGGCCGGCAATGAAGAGCGAACTTGCATAGAACCGTCGTCAAGGTCATTAAGCTACTAGCGCAGGTTCTAAGACTTATTGGAAGCATCGATAACGACAGCTACAAGATTTTCCTACAAAGAGGACTTTGTTGTGTGGCTCTGATCAAGCACAGGATAATGAATATATAGTTATTGGATGAAATAAGTATTGCATTGAACGAATTTCCTTGGAGCTATAAAAGGTTTAGGATATTATAGTACCTGTTATTGGTCCACATCCAACATATTGGTTTTACTTGTGACACATTTTGGCCTAATTTATTCTATATAGGTCAAACCAAAAATGGAAGAGAAATGTATCGAAAGAGGAGGATTTCTAATGAATGTGCAATTATTGCATTACCATGTTTTTAGGGGATGTCCTTGAGGCAATTTAGTAAGAATCCCAGTAATGTCATGTCTATGTCCCAAAGTAAGTCTCTTGTAAATGGGCAGTCATCTAAGTTACAAAGGTTTGATTTGAGACCAATTGTAAAGAGATAATCGAGTCCCCACCTATTGCTCCTGAGAAGACTGTTCAGAAACATATCAGGAAGGACCTAAAAACCTAAGCCTTGCTATGCAACACGTCACACCAATTAGACCATATATAACTTTAGGACTTAGCAAACAGACAAGCTTTACATAAGGCTTCTTAATGTCCACAGTTGTATAGCAAGATGCATGCCAAGAATTGCATATCTATTTAACATGAAAGAGAAAGAAGAGGCTTGGACATTAGGTTCAATGGAAATCATTGAAATTTCATTGGTAGCACAGAGATGATAGTTAGCATCCCTTATGCAATCCTTACGATGTTGAACTTGTATGTGATTTCCTAGATATCAATTAAACTAAGCTTAAATAACCCCTTAAATAAGACATGTCCTCATTTAATAGTTTAGTAAGCACCCAAAATATAGAGGATTAGAAAAAGGTGGTCAAGAAAACCTGTTGAAGTATAGGGTCTTCCACTGTCCTACATCTTCTGGTTGCTAATTCTACAAAAGCATATATGAAATTGAATTCAACCACCATGTGTGGCATAAACATTTTGATACAGCCAAATCATAACAAGGTGTTTGGTAAAGTAATTTAATTAGATAAAAAGCAAGAGTTGTCTGGATATTAAGCCAACTTGAACCTCAATCTATAATTGACCCCAAGGACCACAATGCACGTCTTAGAAATTTCTATGACAACTTTCTACTCTTAAGAAAAACTCTCCTAATTTAGGCCACTGTGATACTTTCATCTAAATGCCTGGTGTCTTAGAGTGTTGGAATTGTGACAATAATAGAAAAAGGTTAAAATTTTGGACCTGTTTGTGGCATGATTTGGAGACCAACCTACCTTAGGGGGTTCCAAGGGGGCTGACGGTCTGGAGGGTGCGGGGTCACTGGTTGGGACCCCCACAAAATGGTTGTTCGGAAGAAAAAATTTTATGGTTAAAAACTTAATTTTCTTAAAGAGAAAATTTGAGCGGTTCATCAAAAAGCTCTAGATCTGACAGTGGCAGTGGCAGTTATGTTACGATATTATGTATTTTTATCTCGCAGCCACATGAGGATTGTACTGTATGTTTTCTCTAAGCAATAAGATTACCAATACTTTGCCCTATGGATGTTTCTGTAGCATACTGCTAGGGTTTTACCACATAAATCCTTGTGTTATTGATGTGTTTGATTATTCTGTTATTCTATTTCATCTCTATTTGTTTCCCATCTAATTTGTGCTGCAATATTGTATGATTCTGAGGGCTCACAGTTTTCAACATAGAAAACATTGAATTAGTGCAAATGTTCATCAATGATTCCTAGAGTTTGACTGTGAATTTGAAGATTAATTATTGCAATGAAAAAAATTAAAAAAGTTATAATTTCAGCTCAAGGGTCATAAAACTGAAGTCAAATAAAATACCACATAAATTTTTATATTTCAGCATATGACACCCGTAGGGACACTCCTTTGCATAAGGAAAACTTGTTAAGAAAAGCTCATGGAACAAAATTTTAAGTATAGAAGACAAAAAAAATGCTTGTACTTATTGAAGAATTTAGTTTTTAAGGAATTTCACAATATTTTTGCATGACGACATAAGTACAAGAAATCGTTTCACAAAAAATTATGCACAAACCATTCCTGTTGTACTACATTTTGAACCTTTCATATACGCACAGCCCAATCAATCCCAAGCTAGAGTATCAAAAAAAAAGTCTCTTTTCTAGGATTATTACCTGAATTTATTTTTTTTGTCTTAGGTGGCTACATATGTAACAGTAATAGAAAATATGGCAGAAAATAAACTGCATTTTGAGATGTAAAATTTGAACAAAAAAAACAGTAGCAATCTAGCTTGTTCTGTTGGGACATCGAGTATTGACAATAGAGTGAGATTTGTTTTAGTGGCTCCTTTGTCATAACTTGCCCCAAGTCAGGTTGACAATCATGAGCATTGAGAAGAATACTCATGGTTTGGGAGATGAATCAGTCTCGATGCATTTTAGTTCACTGCAATTACTCTAAACAATTAAGTGGTGAAGCCATTGGCCTTCCATGGTCCATTTATCTCATTCTTCTTCTGTTTGAATTTGATATGGAACTATAGATATATCTTGTAAGAATTTTTTTTTAATAAATTAATTAAGCCTTGCAACTTTTGTATTTTACTTCAGAAATTCAAAATTACAAAAATATATAATGTGCATTTGAAATCTTTTATATAACTAGATAATGTAGAAGAAACAAACTTGATGCAAAGAGCATTAATTTAGGTATAGTCAACTAGAGGGGAAAATGATATCTGTTCCTTAAAAGGATTCTAACTATGTGTACTTTGTAGAACGCTATAACTTTTGTGGCTAGGCTAGGATGCCAAAACTTACAACCTGTAGAAATTTGTAAATTCAAAAATTTGACAATACTCACTCATTGTAACAAAACATGAATATGTGTGTGCACACACATAAAATGGCATGTGACTTCCACCAAAAAATCATGAAATAACAAGCTGATAAATTGCTAGCTAGTTAACCCATGATATCTTTATATGGAAAAATATAGGCCAGGTTGTATTTCTATAAAATAGAAAATGCAAATACAATGTTTTAGATTTTTTTTTAGAAAGAATTACTTTCTAGTAGCAGACATACAATGCCCCTTTTCAAATAACCTTATCAAGTTAGGCCTTTAGTTTTTCTTAATTCATAATATAACATATGTGGTTTCAGCTTTGGATCTGTTAAGGCAAACTTAAAACCAGCTTAAAGGACACCCAAAAAAACGCACTTAGTCCTTACAGGCAAATTCAGACTTTAAGCAGTGAAAAATGACAAACATCTAAATAGATTTGACAGTATCCCTGTATTAGTTTGTTTAGGTTTGCATTTTCTATTTCCTACCATAACAGGTATGAATGTATAATCCCCTCCCATTAGGATTGAATCAACAATTCTCTATTGCAGCAACCTAGAAGGAGGCATGCATGGGGAAACCTGTCAGATACAAGAACAAAATAAATCATTAAGCATCAAAATGGCCTTATTCATTTAATGTGGCAACAAGCAGAACCCTTATGACAAGCTTTAACTTGACGATAGTGGCAGATGTTAAGTTTCCTTTAAGACTAAGATCGCATTTTGGACTTTAATACCTAAAACGAAGGAGCAAGAAAACTCATGGAAGAAAATTACACCACCCGATTAAAACTATGAATCTAACCATTTCTGCATCCTAACCAGGTAAACTCTTCCTATAACAATGTTGATGATGCTTGCCAATGCATCTGAACTATCATACAAGTGAGACATGCTGATAATGCATCCAAGTAAATCATGAGTAACATAACAAAACTACCTCAAGCCTTAAGGGCAACTCTTGGCATGTCAGATCTGACTAAGATGTATGGTTGATAATTCTATAGGACGAAAGGAAAATTTGATCTCCCGATGGATCTGTACCCGTCAATAATCCCATGGGATGGAGCGGGCAAAAAGACCCAGATAAATCCATACCAGTCTATAATCACACGGGACATCAATTATGCTGGGGGATAAAATGGAAATGGTTGTCAATAATCCCATGTGTTGAGAATGACCAAAATGATCCGTAGATGGACGTATATTTGTTAATAATCCCAAGGAAAGAAAAGTTAAAATGCAACCTCCCACAAAAACAAAGAGTGCTCCTACACTGTCCTGCTTATGGTACTATTTGTGCAATGGAAAGATTGACCGGAGCAATTGCTTATAACTAAATTCCAATTAAGTAATCCAAAGGACCGAAAATGACTGTATAGACCCTAAAAGGTCCCAAAAACTTAGCGTACAAAATCACTATAGAAATCTCACCTTCTCATCATGTCCAATTATGAAGAAAGTAATTGATCTAAAGAAATTAAGTTTAAGACCTTAACGATCAGACTTTACACTGGCTTAAATTGTCTTAAATTTAATGGACCATACGTAGATATCCCATTCATTGATTGCATCAAAAATCTAAATTTGAGTAGATAACAGATAAGAAAACAACATTGTGATAAAGCCTGCAAAACCATTATCAATTAAGTGAGATGAGAACTATCACCAATTACATTCCATCAATAGAGAATTACACCAAGTAACCAAGTCAGTGGAAGCCGGTTAAGTTCCTTACTCATATCTCCTTATCAACTGAGAAAGATTTGGATCCCCTCTGAAATAAAAAAGGAAAGAAGCCTCAGTTCTCCTCAAAGTCCAGGAACAACTGTAACTCTAAGGCCATTCCTTACAATGGCTTAAAAGATGGGGAACATGTCGCATATATTGTAATAGTTGCAGTTATTACCTATTTTAGAAATGTATTTTCCTATTTACGAATCAAGATTGGTCACAAATTGTGAGCTTTAGGCCTCTGAAGACTTGAATTTGGTATAATTTATTCTTCAAGCATAAAGTTTCTATTTTATTATGTACTTACCATGATCTTATAAAAAGTTGTCATCAGCTTCGTCGGCTAAATTATTTACCTTCAAATAAATTTTAAGCTCTTGAAGGCAGCCTCTAAAATCTGATCTTCTGAATAATCAGTGAGATAGCCCTGCTCTGATGTCAAACCTTCTTTTTCGGCTAGTAAAGCCACTTCAGCTTGAACTTTATCTGGACCAACATTTTTGGCATCCAGCAAGTTACAAGCAATCTCCATGACCTTATCACCATGTAGCAAGGCCATGGCCTGAACGCCTGGCAAACCTCCACCTCTGGCACTCACTTTTCTTGCAATCCTGCGGCCAATGACAAGATCACTGGAAACAATTGGCACATTGTAATTGACCACCCAAGGACATGCACCCACAACCACAACCCCAGTCCTTGATAAAACTTGACATGGCCCATACTCTGGTGACAGGCTCAAAGGAATAGAAGTTAACCCCACCCAATGCCCCTCACGAATGGGCTTGAAGTAGCCCAATTCTCTCCGGATTGAATCCAGGGTTCTGTTTTCATGGTGTGCTGCTCCATATAGAAATGTGGGTACTGCACCATGTGAATGCATCATATCAGCTCAAAGGCTGGTACTAAAGGAAGCAACTCAAAGCTAGAATTACATGCTGAGAAAGTTATCAGAGCAACATTTAGGTCACTACGGATGTCCCTATTGACTTAAATAATTGTTGTGTGTGACCAGTTTTAAAAATAAAATTTCCCAGCTTAGTTTGATTCCTTTGAGTTAAAATTCCATGTAATGGATTGCGATTGCAAATATATTTTCATGGAAATAGCTTCAACAATAAAAAATTTTGTGTGTATTTAGGCCCGCATAAAAGCACATTTAGGGAAATCTGATCATTTGTGCCCAGATGAAAAAAACAGGGAGTTAAAGTATGAGGGATATTAAATGCATTGAAATCCATGGGTTATATTGATCTGATTTATATTCAATAGGGTTGTTTGGAACTTGTGGGAAACTACACATAAAAATCATGTATTTTATCAAGATTACTCAAATTGGTTGCAAAACGAAAGGGGCAGATAGACAGACCGTTGAGAGTGGTACCAATCTGAGCAGCCACAGAGCAAGCTAGAGAGGCCACTTGACTGAGAGAAGCTTCTCCTAGTGGGTGGAAACATATGTGATCAACAACTCCAAGCCGAGGATGAGTTCCACTGTGCTCTTCAAGATTTATGTACTGTAATGCAGTTGTAGCCATACCCAATACTGTTTCTTGCAGAGGAGAAGACAAAGAGGTTCCTTGTTCCAAATATGATACAAGCGTGTATCCAACACGATTGTATTCCTTGTCTTCAAAAACATTGAGTAGGGAAGACTGGGGGTGAGCTTTGGCTGCCTTCCCTATGGCTTCTAAAGCCTTGGCATTTCTGCTCTCAGATATATAGAGCTTGCAGCAGGCTAAGGCTGCTTGCTTTAACATCTTTGACTTGCCAATGAACAGTTCGATTCATTATTCAATGGAGGTAGGGACGGAGATGAAGGAAAAAAGGTTTTCTTTGAACTTACGAAGCGGTCTAGTTCGTCCCTTCACGATCCTTAATTA
>VDFB02143452.1:0-21384 GCA_007258455.2 Sequoia sempervirens | reverse complement strand
CTTTGACGTGCCATATCTTCTGCATCCGGACATATGTTTGGGTGCCGTTTTTTTTGAAACTGCATTTTTTTTTTGTGTACTTCATCTTGGTGCTACCAGTTTCCTCTTTTTCTGTAAGAGAATTGTATTTTCAGCATGTTGTCCTATTTGGACATTGTAGACATTATGGGCTCACATTGCATGTATTTCTCTTTTGTAAACGCACTAAGATAAAGTGCCTCAACATTGCATGTGTAGTATTGGGTTTCTTGCACATCACTTTGTGCCTTATTGTACTCACACTATGATATAAAGTGCCATGGGGGTTGATGTTTGCCTTTGTTTGCCTTCATACCTTTTTCATGCGTATGTGACTTTTGGTTTCACATCCTTTCTATCAGCTTGTACTTTCATGTTTGCACCTTTCAGATGCTCTTGGTTCCTCTTAATGCACTACTTTCAGGCATCCAGTTTCAGTGTACCTATCACGCCTCTCCTTTTTCAACATTATGGGGGGGTTTCTACTGTTGGTGTTAATGCTTCCTTGGTTTTGATGGAGTGAGCTATGTATACATTATTTGTTCCTATGTACTAGGCGGATGCAGCGGCTGGTTACCCATGCATTTCGGTGAGATGGATCACTTACCATATGGACACTCTTACATTCCTATTTTTTGGAGGCGACCTTCCACTTTTTCATGATCAGTTCTTCAGAATTTTGGTACCTTTACCATTTGTATTTTCGAGTTCCAGGTGTTTGCCTTTGTTTGCCATCTGATTCGAGTAGTGTCGTTGGGGGCACTCATGCAGATTGTTGTCTTCTTGATCCTGATCATCATATCTTCAGAGGAGGTTCTTCGGCACCGTAGGAGTCATCTTTTGACAGAGTTTGCTGCTTCTTCATGCTTCTGTGATGTTCTACATCTTCTTTTTCAGGACATTTCCTTGATTTGGAGGCTTTTTAGTCCTTCAGTCATCTTTGATCTGTTTTTGGAGTAGAGTTTTTCCCATGAGGTTTTCTCTATTTCTCCTCTTTATAGAGATCTTTTGTTTGTACATGGGTACCTTACTTGGCCTTGTTTGCCAGGACCCATCTTTGCTTTCATGCATCTTTTTCTTAGTGTTTTAGCTACTTCCTAAGTTCATCTTAAGGGGGGGTGTTAGAGTAATAAGTTGTTTTACTTAATTAATTTAATCATATTGGTTAATTAATTAAGTCACTTATCACTTAGTTACTTAAGCTAAACCATGCATATTAATAATTAATTATTTATTAATTATTAAGTGTGCACACTAGTTTCCCTTTTAGGGTTTCTTGATCTCCTTTCATAAGGATTGATCTCATTGTAATTATCAATGGGAGAATATCTGTAGCTTTCATATCTTCTTGAAAGTTTTCTCTCTTCTGTAGCTTTTTCTTGTTGAAGATAATTGCACATATTGTTTTGCAGATCTCTTGTGTGGAAGGTGTTTTGTTTGTTGTTTGATCCTGTGGCTCGTGGTTTTGTGCTTGTTTCACAATTACAACAGTCAGAGCCTGAGCACTCAGACTTGGCAACCTTGATGAGACCAGTGACCAAGTATTCTCAGTGGTGGGTCGACCATCATGTCCAGGAGATGAGACAGAAAAGAATAACGCTCACGTATGATTTACTGAGCGAGACAGAGTCGTATTCCTCCAATGCTGGCGCATCCCATTAGGATTTGGTTGAGATTGGCGAGAAGAGGAAAGAAGTAGTTCCAAGTATAGAGCCTATTCAGAAAAGACAGAGGGGAGAACCATCTCGCTCCGCGGCGTCTCGGAATATTGATGAACTGGTGGCCACCGCAGAGGAATCCTTGGTTGAAATGATTGGAGCTTCTGCAGTCCAAGAAGAGAATAATGAGCCTATTCAGTTGGATAGCGATGAGCCCTCATCTCATACGGGCACATAAATATTAGGTTCAGATAATGAGATGGAAATCCAAGATGATGACTTCGAAGAGGGAATGATTTCCGCCTTCAGAGGAGTCTTGGATGTTCCCAATGAAGAGAACGTTCAGGAGGAAGATGGCATTGAGCAGCCTACCATTCCGGATTGGCTGATAGAGAGGATGAAGATTCAGGCACCTGTTGAAGTCCAAGAGGAAGATGATACTGCGGATTTCTTGGCAAGGTTGGAACAGGTTGCAATTAAGAAGCCTGCTAAGAAATTTTCTACTATTCAGAGGGACGAGGCCTGCAGCCATTCCATACATATTGCAGTACCAATAGTGGATAAGCCACAAGATGAGATCACTCCTCAAGAGTACGCCATAACCACTATAGATCTTGGCCCAACCACAAAAGGTCAGGAAGTGGAGGAACTAGATAATTCTGTCTCAACTGTCAAGGCGAGACTGGAAAAAGAAGTGGCAAAAAAGAAGGAATATAAAAGGGAAGTTGAACGCCTGAAGGAGTACATACGGCATTTGACCTAGCCACTCAATCAGGGTGATGCAGTAGCTCTTCCTCTCCTTAATCCCTCACAGGAAATAGCCAAGGATGTAGAGCAAGGGATGGTCACAGCCAAGGAGGTTCAGGAATGGATGATAAGCGAGGGCGCGGAGGCAGCCTCGTTCATGGAGAAATTGGCACTCGCCTATGGGAAAAATTCTTCTTTTCTTTCCAGACTTGTTGATATGGTAGAAACTTGGGACAACCTCCCAGATATTCAGGAGAGGCTTATTCCATGCTTCAGGGTCCTGAAGGGCGTTCCAAGAGAAGAGTTGGTTGAAAGAAAGGTGATTGCTGCAGGAGCAGCTTATGATTTTCCCCATTGGTTTTGGGCAATGACAATACGGAGAGAGATTCTAGAGAGGGCGAAATTGGACGGGCTCAGAGTTGAAGAGCAAGTCAAAGAAATCCGGGAGAAAATTTATATGATAGCTGCAGAGGTGTTTGACCGTGAGATGGTCCGGAAAAACGACATGCAGCTGGAGAGGTTGAAACATAAGGTTCAGGAGGTTTTCTTCTCTACTACTGGACCAATTATGAGACAGGATTTCATAAAAGTGGCAAATCTTTGGGCCATCCGGAATGATTTTGTGAGGTAGGAGGCGGATTGGGAGAGCACCTTCGCCAAATGTGCTGAAGACTTGGATGGACTTGAATTCAGGATTAGCATGCTGCCGCCTGTCACAATGGAGGAAGTTGTCACGGTCGTGTCCAGGTTCATCAAGCACAATGCTGCCCAAGAAGATAGGGACGCCTCTCCTTGATGATAGCTCCAACTGCCACTTCTCTGCCTGTTACTGATTGTTTACTGATTGACAACTGATGTTATTTTGGGCAACCCTAATTAGGGTTGAGTTGTATTAATCTTGGCCATTGATGTTGATTTAATCTTGGCCCTTCATTTCATTTTGAAAACTCTATTTAAACTGGTGATCTCTCACTTTCATTTGTGTGGAGATAGTGTATGAAATTGTTGCATTGAGACTATTTCCGATAATAAAAACTCTTATGCATGATTTGCTTTGAATAACTTTTATTGTCAAGTAGTAAGCAAGGTTACATAACTTCTTCTACCATAGATTAGAGTTAGAATTAAGTTAAGTAGAATTTGCTTTTGAATATTGGTTAACTGAATGAGAGATTGATCGTATAGATTCAATGGTGAAATATTGCTCATACTTTCTTCGAATGGATGATTTGCATTCGATGCGTAAAGTTAGCCTGAGCTTGTAATTGTAGAAGCTTAACTTCAGTCTCATTTGAGGCTTGAAAATCATTATCACACCCCTTGAAGATTGCACCCACTTTGCGTAAGTTGTCCCAGGGAGGCGAAACAAAGTGCGGTTGTCCCTTTCACCGAATCTTTACTGTCTCTTAAATTCCGAGGCGTAGAATAGATCCCCTAAACCTTTATCCTTTTTCCTTTTTTTTGAGATCCAAATTGGAGTCCTAATTGAAGAAGCCTTTAATGATAAATCTGCCTAAGTCCTGTTGTGACCTTTTTCACACATCGCCCCATTGCAAATGGCGACCCCCTGTTTTCGCTTTTTGCCTCGGTGTTGCAACTGCTTATCACTCGTCTTTTTACAATGAGGTCATCATTTTGAGGGTTTCAAGTTAGTCTTCGGAGAGTCATCCGAGCCAAGTCAGTAGTCCATGCTTGAATCAGTGCGTAGATGTATGGAGCGCTCGTGCCCAGGTGAAACTAAGACGAATTCTGCAATTCGACTTTTACTTTTTTTAGAATCCTGCTTTTTCGCTTTTTCATTTTTTAGCATTTTTGGGCCAAACAAGGTTCCCTATTTTTTAGGGTTTGCTTTTTCTATTTTTAGAAAGTTTCTATTTTTGGAAAGTTTCTATATTTAGAAGGTCCCGAATTCCAAAAATGCACTCAGAAGTCCAAAAAAATCGAAAAATCACTCAGAAAATCAAAGAGAAAATTTGAAAAATTATTGAAAAATCTGGAAAAATCAGTAAAAAGCATGAGAAAATCAGACTGAACAGTATCAGATTCTTGAAGAATCAGTCTAAAACCAGTCAGATCCGAGGTTGAAATCACCAAAAATCAGCTCAAAAAAGAGCAAAATTCATGAAAATCTGGTTAAGTCTGAAATTCGCCATGAAGGAAGGATGAAGAAATGTCAAGAAGTTCATGGAGTTCGCCCAGCAGCAAAGAGGAATATCCTAAGACCTTTCAAAGTCCACCCAAACTCATCCTAATCAGTTCCAAAGTCCGCCCTTGATATCCTAGGATCCTTTGAAGTCCGCCATGCAGCAAGGAAGCACATCCTAAGACCATCTAAAGTCCGCCCTTGCACATCCTTGACCCCTCCAAAGTCCGCCATATGCATGAAGACCTGTCCAAACATCCTTTGAAGTCCGCCCAGCACAAGAAAGGAGGTGCCAAAAAGTCTTGAAGTCCGCCCTTGCACATCCTTGACCCCTCTAAAGTCCACCATCCACTCAATAGGCATGTCCAAAAGGCTTGGAAAGTCCGCCTAGGCATGTAGAAGAGGAAAAAATCAAAATTTTACTAAGTGTTAATGCCCAGCAAAGAGAATTTCGAAAATTTGCTAAGTGTGAGGGCCTAAAAAGGTGGAAAATCGATTTTTGGCTAAATATTATGACATTTCCAAGGGATAAAATGTTAAGCAAAGTGCCAAAACCTTTGGAAGTCCGCCATGTTCAAAGGGATGATATCCAAGACCATCCAAAGTCCGCCTTCACCTTGTCAAAGTTCTTCAAAGTCCGCCATGGTCTATCAAGGGATAAAATAGTGATTTTTGCTAAGTATTGGTGCCTAGCAAGGAAAATTTCGAAAATTTGCCTAAGTGTAAAAGCCTAAAAGGGTGGAAATTCGAAATTTTGACTAAGTACTATAGGATTTCCAAAGAGACAAAGGGTTAAGCAAAGTGCTAAAAAGTTTGGGAGTCCGCCATGTTCAAGGAGATGATGTCTAAACTTCTTTGAAGTCCGCCCTAGAAAAGAGGGACGTCCAAGATGCATATCCAAAGAGGAAGGAAAGTCCGCCATACACTTGAAGGGGCTAGCAAGATGTCAAAGAAGTCCGCCATACTTGTCCAAGGTGCTAAGGAAGTCCGCCTAGGCACATGAAGAGGAAAAAAGATCGATTTTTATTAAGTGTTTGGTGCCTAGCCAAGACAAATTCGAAAATTTGCCTAAGTATAGAGGCTAAAGGATGAATAATTGAGATTTTTGGCTAAGTGTTATGGCATTTTCAAGAGGTTAAGTGCTAAGTTTAAAAGGACAAGTGCTAAAGAAATTAGGCTATGGCAAAATGAAGTGTGCCTAGCACAAAAGTGAAAGAGAAATTTAAATTTCGCCTAAAGTCTTGGATGTCTAGAGGAAAAGTTGGCCGAGTATACAGAGAAAAATGCACGAGACAAAGAGAGGAAGAACTCACCCTTGGCCAAGAAGGAATAAGAATTTGTCAAGCGTCAAGGAAGTTTGCCTGACAAATACATCCAGACCAAGACTTTGCCTAAATTCGCCCGAGCAAGAGAAAATTGACTTTGGCAGAAGAAGATGTGCTCAGTGCAATTTAAAAGTTCGCCATGGCAAAGAAAAATAGGGATCTGGCATAACATTTATCGACGGAATGGCTAAAATTTTGGCTTGGCTAGACGAAATTGGGAATAAAATTGGCCAAAGAAAATGAAGAGGAGATTGGATAAAAAATAAATGACAAGAGTCTTGAAAGTTTGCAAGTCTCAAAGGGTTCGACTTCTAGAGAGAGAGTATGGCAAATCAGTGAGAATTCCGACTTCGGGAGATTAAAATGGAGAATTAAATATGAAATATGCCCGTGCCAAGATGAAAATTGCAAAGAGAGTATGGAATTCGCTTTGAAATGATAAATTCGACACAAAATTCACCATGACTTCAGGAGAGAGAGTGTTAACTTTGGAGCTAGAATTCAGGAGAGAGAAAATCTAAATTTGTTTATTTTATTTCTTGCAGGTGGATGACGACACGAGGCGAATCTTCAAAGAAGAAGCAATGGTGTGGAATGGTGGCAGGTCTGCTTCAAGCCAAATGGAGTAAGGGAAAAAGGATGGGACAAGCATGAGAAAGTCCAACCTTGCCTAAGCATAGCATGTCCAAACCTTTGTAAGGCATGTTCAAAGCAAAATAAAGTCTGACCTGGATAAGAAAATGTCTTGAGCATCATGAAGTCCGACTTTGATTGAAGGAAAACATCCAAGCTCATGTGAAGTCCGCCCAAGGAGAGGATGAGAAAATTGGCTAAGTGTTGATACCTTGGCTAGAAGAATTCACTAAGTGTTGGACGAAAAACAGGAAGGATGGGGAGGAGTAAAAAAAAAGGAAATGAATAAAATCCTTGTCCAGAGATGGAATTTGTCCTGCATAGCACAAGCCAAATTCAGAATTGAAGGCAAATCCACAGGCAAAGTTCGTTCGAGTATGGAGATGGCCAAAATCTTGGCTAAGTGTTGAGTGGTCCAGATGAAGATGTTACAAAATGAGCCTGAATAGCCAAAATTTGGCTAAGTCTGGGAAATACTTCACAGAGGAAATTCCAATTTCCTCCATTGTGGCGAAAGCACAGGGGCATTCTTCTCCAAATTCAAGACACTTGAACGGATATCCATACATCTTGGAAGGATTTCATCTACAATCCCAGACCTATTGAAGCAATCCGGACAACTTCTTGAGGGATTTCATCTCCTGAGGAATTAAAAACAAGCTTCCAATCAGAATCAGATGGTGACAAGAAGAGTGTTCCAAACACGTCTCCATACTTGGAAATTTCTCGACACAAATTGGAGAATTCAGAGAGGAAATTCCAAGGAATAACATCAACCCAGTTCAAGCAGGAGGAAGTTCAAAGCAACCAACTTCAAGTCCAGACACCTGCTCCAAGGGGAGACTTCCAGACCTCAAAGATTCCAGTACAGGTAAGAAGAAGAAATCAAAGTCTCAAAAGGAATCCAGGATCATAGCTAGGAAGGAACAAGCACAACGGATAGAGTCATCGGCAGGGAAAATATTCTAAGGCAAGTGCGTGGAAGAAAAACGAAGCAACCAAGGAAGGCATCCAACACGCTGAGGTGGCGCCTCGTCATCTTCCAACCAATCAAATTGTTCTGAATCAACATGCAACAACTTTCTATTTTATTGTTGATTTATATTTAGCAAAAAGGACAAGTGTCCTCAAATGAGATTTTCTCATTGGTCGAAAGTGACAAACCCTAATTAGGGTTTTATTTTGTAATCTTAGCCGTTGATTTGAAATCAATCTTGGCCATTGAATTGTAATTGGGGAGCCTATAAATTGAGCTCGCCCCCTCATTTGTAATGTGTGGAGACAGAATATGAGATTGTTGCATTGAGACTATTTCCAATAATAAAAGCTCTTGAGCATGATTTGCCTTGAATAACTTCTTATTATCAAATAGTAAGCGAGGTTGCATATCTTCTTCCGCCATAGATTAAAGTTAAAGTTAGATTAAGTAGAATTTGCTTTGAAAGTTGGTTAATTGAATGAGAGATTGATCGTAGTGATTCAATGGTGAAGTGTAGCTCATACTTTCTTCGAATGGATGATTTGCATTCGATGCGTAAAGTTAGCCTGAGCTCTTAATTGTGGAAGCTTAACTTCAGCCTCATTCGAGGTTTGAAAATTATCATCACAACCCTTGAAGATTGCACCCATTTTGCGTATGTTGTCCAGCAGGAGGCGAAACAAAGTGTGGTTTATTCCCTTCACCGAATCCTTATTGTCTCTTGAGTTCTTAGGCATAGACTAGATTCTCCTAAACCCTATCCTTTTGCCATTTTTTTGAGATCCACATTGAAAGTCCTAATCGAGAGCCTTTAATGATAAATTCCCTAAGTCCTGAACTTGTGAAGATTTTCTTACGTAAGTCCCCTTGTTTATTACCAGCATATCACAACGGCCATTGAGCTTATCCACACGTCGAGACCCGACAAAAGAAACCTTGGAATCGCCATATGATCTTCTCGCAATCTTAGCATACGCGGTGGTTTTTCAAGAGAGGATAGAGTGTCTTTGGACATTTTATTTTGTGTGTTCGGTGGATGATAAAACATACACCAACAAGTCCCAAACTTGTGAAAATTTCTTTAACGTAAGTCCCTTTGTGTATTACCAGCAAATCACAACGCCCATTGAGCTTATCCACACGTCAAGACCTGACAAAAGAAACCTTGGAATCGCCATATGATCTTCTCGCAATCTTAGCATACGCGGTAGTTTTTCAAGAGAGGATAGAGTGTCTCTGGACATTTTATTCTGTGTGTTCGGTGGATGATAAAACGTACACCAACAGTATCATGTCAAGATGTATCAAATAGGACCCAACCATGTGCTTGTAGACAGATACATTTGAATGCGGTATTTATACCATAGGTGGGACTTGGGAATATTTTAGTCGTATCTGATATTTGATACATGGAAGCTTGTATCTAGGTAGGTGAGGGGAAGCATCCAACAATTTTAGAGAGAATATTTGAATCTAATTATTAATGTTGGGATATTGCCCATATTGTTTATAACTGTGAGGAAGTTTAAGGAAAAGATCTATGGGTGAAAAATGATCATAGTTATTTTTGAGCCGAAGCTTTTTTGAATGGGACATGGAACAATCTTAGTAATCCACGAAGCAAACTCTTGTTGTCTTGGCAGCAATGACTTACAAGGAGATAATGCTATCAAATTTGCGTCTTTAGAATATGGTCCATCATGATCCAATCCAATCATGATTGCCAAGGTGGTTTTCTACATTATAACACTAAATCAAGATCATAAAAGGTGTCTACATTTTATGAACTTTTACAAAACCTTGGGAAGGATATCAAAGTGTAATTGGGGTTTTATGTTGTTCCCCATCTTTATCAAAACTTTCTCATTGAGTAATGATTGTACAAGCCCTTAGGAGGCACTACTAGCCCTAATGTAATGTCATTAAGTATAACTACATAACTCGTAAGGATAACTTTAGGGGATAGGGGGATCTCATTGATGGAGGACTTAAATTTTTCTAGGGATTTAATGATTTTCCTTGTTCAACCCAACGTGTGTGAGAGTACAAAATTTTTGTGTAATATCTGACCAATTATTCAATAATAAAATATGGAAATTAATGAATAAAGTAAACTTAATGGTTACTCAAAGTCAAAAGAGTCAAACATTTGACTAGACTGTTTTTTTCAATATAAAATAATTCTCTAAGTAATTATAATTAGGACATGTCCACTTCATTATTCTTCCATGACTATAAACTCAAATTGTTTTATGTTACAGATATAGGTTGACGCATCTTGAAACCATACTTTGAATTGGCAAGAGAAAGAGAAGGGAGATAGAGCATCATCAAGGTGATATCTACCTTGCCACAAAGCATTAAGCTTCCTTGTGCTACTCCATTCGAGAAGCTCGATCCATCACAAAGGATCTAGCAATATGTGGCCAACATGCATGATAGAATCTGGTGTTAGCATACCTATATGCTCATTCAACATATATCTAATGCCCATGTCCATTGATAAACATATTATGGGAGAGAATGTAAATCAAATAAAGCAATGCACTTATGATTGATTTCGAGCTATGGCCATAGCATCTTTTTGTAGATAGAACATCAACAGCCTATATTCTCTAAGTTCCCATGAATGGCATCCGTCCATACTCATCTCTCAAGTTATCAAACAAAATGTACTAAACACACTAGATTTCAACACATACATTTTTTGAATTGATTCATAAAATTTGGTTATATAAACCAACAACAATCAATGCCAATAGCACAAAATGTCCCCATCATCTCACTGTAATATTTTGACATTGAACAGGAAAGATAAAATACCCAAAAACAAGTCCATAATTGGCATTAATTCAAATAATATTATATATTCCAAGGTAATAATTTCTACTGATTAGTCCACAAAGAAAACTAATCTACTAGTTGATATAGGGGACAAAGGGTCTTACTTCTAATTAGGAGTAGATTATCACCTGGTTTACATGAAAGGTAAGTAGTGAAATGATTGTAAGCATTTAATAAATTCACTCATTTATAACAATACCTCTATAAATAATGATAATAATTATTTAAATTTAGGTAATAGCATCTTATAAATAACAAATTTCAACTTGCAGGTTGCAACAAACAAAATAGCATTTAAACAATCATAACTTTTATGTTATTGGGTGAAATTTAAAACATAAATATGTTTTAGCAAAGAATAAAACCTAGAAACCATTTTCCTAGAATCTTAAACACATGAGAGCAGTTTTCTCTGCAATTCAGTTTGCTAAATGATGGCTTGAAAAGAAAATATGGAAATAGGTTTGAACACTCGACTTAGCCTCATGGAATAAAATATTAAAATGTAATTTCTAATTCCCCAAATAGGGATAATAGAAAAATAACAATATTTCCAAGACTAGGGCACAGAAAAATCTGAAACTTAATTTGCATATAAGAATTTCACTTTCACCAACAAACTCAGATTTACAATCAGATTAATGATCTGATTTTTCTGCCAAAAGAAATAAATTTCTGAGTATTATTGAACTTATGAAAAGTACAGAGAATCCTCTTATGTCTGCCCAGAAATTCCAAAAATGAAACACAATGGTTTTTCTTTAATTTTTCTGAAATAAAGAAGAATAAAGTATGCAGATTTTAGATACAAAATACCTCAGTCTTTGTTCAGATCCTATCCGCCCTCAAATATGGTGTCAAACTCCCAAGACAAGGTAGCACTAGGTCTGATTTACTTGCACTTTTGTTGCCGCCCTCAAGAATGCTCAGAAATGTGAAGGTATCATGCCATAGTTGAACCAAATCTGAACTTTCAACTCTGAATTTCACCTCTAAATCGGCCTCCAAACTTGATAAATAGTTGCAGCCCAGAAAAGATGATGTGCTAGGTTTTCACAAACCAAAGCTCTTCTACCGAAACACACCCTTCTGACTAGGGGAACCCATATGTCTCTCTGAAACCAGGGATACTTAAGAGTTTCAGACCTTAAGCCAAGTTGCAGCAGTAATAAACAAAAAACTCACAACATAATGAGCTCTAAAAGACCCCTAGAGAGTTATATAATATCTCC
Source organism: Sequoia sempervirens (assembly GCA_007258455.2). Classification (NCBI taxonomy): domain Eukaryota; kingdom Viridiplantae; phylum Streptophyta; class Pinopsida; order Cupressales; family Cupressaceae; genus Sequoia; species Sequoia sempervirens. The sequence continues at coordinate 9,805 of VDFB02143452.1, read as the reverse complement.
CAAAGAGATGCATTAATCTCAACCCTTGATTCACCACCTCTTAATCTAATCTCCACATCGAAGCCCTAAAAATTGAACCAATAAGCTCTTAGAAAACCCACGCCCCCTTTGCCTTTTTATCACATGCTTTTTAAAATCACTTAAAGTACATGAAAAAAGGGACAACTTAAGTCTTTTGACTAGGAGTTACTTAAGTTGCCTAAAAAGACATTCCCACAACTTAAAATGACTTAAGTTCACTAAGTTGCATAAAAAGACGTGCACACAAATTAAGAATAGAATATAATACAAGTCAAAGAGTCCATACTTACCCAATAATGCTCTACGTCCTCTTCCTCTTGGGTAATCCAAGGAAAGGACAGCCAATGTGTTGCTAATCCTCATGATTTGAGTTGGGGACATTATAGTCCTCCCCACCCAAAGAATGCTTGTCCTCAAGCATTTGTAGACTAGGATGCTTAAGAATCTCCTCTCCTTCCCATGTTGCATCCTCTAAAGGCAAGTTTTTCCACTTAATGAGATATTCAAAAATTACTTTATTCCTCAACCTTTTCTCTCTTAATTGTAAAATTGTTTCTGGAATGAGTATCAATTTACCTTCTTCATCCATGGGAGGAAATTCTATAGGAGTCACATGCTGTCCAAGAGCCTTCTTGAGGCATGACACATGGAATACATTGTGAATTTTGCTTGTAGCTAGTAACTCTAACTCATATGCTACTTCACCAACTCTTTTGATCACCTTGAAAGGCCCATAAAAGCTTGGTTTAAGCTTTTTTGCTCCACTTACATTCAATGAGGATTTTCTATAAGGTTGAAGATGCACAAATAGCATGTCACAAAGAATGAACAGATTATTATGGCAGCTTTACACTAAAAGCACAAGTAGTGAGGTTTGTACTCATGTTTGACCTCATGGTAATTTGCCTAAATAAAACTATCCATGGCTAATTGGACTAAAAAGAAGTAAATTGATTCAAGAAAGATAGATAGAAGTCCATTTCTTTTAGGCTATTGTACTAAGAATTGAATTGATAAAGGGCTATATTGCTTGTAAGTTTTAATAGTAAAGGAGTGAAATTGATTGACAAAAACAAAGAGTTCATTTTATAGGATTTTGTGGTATTCTTGGCATCTAGAAATTCAATGGTCCAAGTTTACTACTGAACTTGGTCATTAGATAAAAGCCTGAGGTTACAAACTTTGAACAATATGTAAGTTAAATGGGAAAAAATTCTTTTGTGAGCTACCAAGCAGGGTCTCATACACCATGTTGGTGTCTCAGTTGTGCATGACCTTAAAATTCCACCTTAGAGTAAAATAATCCCTAATATTTTATTTTGGGTTGATGCATGTCAGATGTTTATCAAATGTTGAATCAGAAATGATAGTATTTACTTCAATAAATATATTTTATTTTATTTTTTCTTTATGTATAACCCATATAAAAATACCTTGTACTTTGTTGTATCCAAAATTTTGAAAATGATTAAATTCCTGCACCAGTATTTGTACGCATTGCTACATACCCTGCTGCATGTGGTGATAATGCAAAACCATAGAGTATTTGAAGAAGCTTACGTTTCTAGTTGGGGCTAACATGAGTCAATAGTGCTAGAAGGTTATAAAAAAAATGACTTCAGAGTTCAATGAATTACCTTCTGAATCAGTAGGTGCAAACTCCCAATTCCTGCCTTGGAAACAATATTTGCTAATATAGCAACACCTAATTCTTTCCAATTTGGTGGTGCAGTATTATGGAGGGAATGGACATTGAAAAGAATATTCATCGTTCAAAAGCCCTAAACTTCAAAATTTTGGATATGGTATTAGAGTTAATTATTGTTGCTAGCAGTAAGAGTGATTAGAGGTGTATTGGCCATGATTTGCAAACTGAAAATGAAGAGTGCAAAGATTCCTTTGGGAGATCCATACCCTAATGGAAAATTTGCAAATTATCTCAGCATAGACAAGGTAACTGAACTGTTTGATAAAATCCCTCAAGAAAATGTTGTCCCATCTCATACCACAACCGCTGGATATCAGGTCATTTTTAACTCTTATTTTTTATTTTTCTAGCAACCAAATCACCATTGAACGTAGAGATGAACAAACAAACTTTGAACCAGTATCTTTCTATTCATATAATTATTTTAAAACTCTTTATTTTTTTCTTTTTATAGCAACCAAATCACCATTGAGTATATATATATATATATTATTTTCTTTTTGTATATATATATATCACAAAAAGAAAATAATATTAATGCCAAATGGACTTGGCCTTGGCATGCATGCTACATTCTTCTTTCTATATGCAAATAAAAATGAATAAGCTAGAGAGCTCCACAGTGAATGGTTCATAAGGGGCAACACATTCTGAAGGTTTTACAAATGGGGTATCAAGCTTAGCGGGCTTGATTGTGGTAGAATCTCTGTGGTTTAAGTGTGTTTGAGCCAAAGTAGTACTGGGATGGGTGACCTCCCAATGGAAAATTTTATTCTTGTGTAATATTTTTATCCATCCCAATTTATACCTAATATGAGTAATTGATTTCATTGGTACTCATAACATACTGTTAATTTGCAAGAAATCATGGCAATTTTGGTATCTCCTTTTCCTTTCCAGTTGCATTATTTTCTTATATTTCTCAGCTTCACCATAGCTCTTGCCAGTTTTTCATGGGTCAGGTTTAAATTTTCTTGAATTCCTTTGTCAATTTATCTTGAATCTCTAAATCTTCTTAAAATTTTGGATGTGATAGTTTTCTTTTTTGATGGTTTGCTTTGCATGAACATCCAGGGAAGAATTATATAAAAAATGTGCAGAAGCCTTGCAGGATGGCTTGCTTTTAGAGTCCAAGGATTTAGATGCTACGAGGGAGGCATTAGGAAAAGCATTTTTAGAAGCTGATAGGCAGCTTTTGTCCTGGTTTGTATGTACCATTAATTTTTTTACAGAGATAAGATCGTAAAAGATTTCTATGTTGAAGTTCACTCCATATGTGACAGTTTCATGCATCATCTTTAACAAGAAAAATTATTGATTTATATATGTTTCTGAGTTTCAGACCCTAATATCTGTTGACTAGGATTGAAGAAATGGGTGATGATGTTGAATCTGGCTCAACGGCAACTGTTATGTTTGTAGGAGGTGATAGATTAATAGTTTCCCACATTGGTGATTCTTCTGTGGTATGTTTCTCATTAATTGTAATTTGATTGATCCATTTTTGTATGGAAAACATTCATACCCATACTTTTAAAACTTCAGTTGAAGGATTAACCATCTAGAATGTAGTTCAATCTCCAATTTGAGTGTCATGTGCTCTTGGATTGTTTATTTGTAATATTCATTTGGAGGTAACAATTTCTTTTTTGATGGCAACATTAAACCAACATTGCTAGTTTAATAGTTCTGATTGTGATTGATTGTTTGACTTGTTCTAGGTGATATCACGTTCAGGAAAGGCAGTGCAGATAACAAGTCCTCATCGCCCATATGGAAACAGCAAAGTTTCTCTTAATGAAATTAGACGTGTAAAAGAAGCAGGTGGTTGGGTAAGTGTTTAGTAGTCAGTGGAATCAATCTATTGGGAAGATGTTGATCTCAATGTTTTGAAACTGCTCGTATATTGTACAAAATGTAAGTACAGCAGCATGCTTGAAAATTGAAAATATCTACTATAAGTTGTACATGGAAGCATGACAGTGACACACATCATATTGAAATACACTTTATGATAGGTTTTGCTAAGTAGCCTTGGCATTAAAACTCAACAGCCAGTAATAGATTGGATAGTTCTATATGGACAACTGAATTCTCTTGCTGTATCACAATCCATTCATTACTGCTATAGCCTTCATCACCAAATGCAACATACTTCAACCATACCAGTTATTGTATTAAGATCTGTTTGGAGAGTAGAGAAATTTGGTTGCTCATCTAGTTTGTTATGAAACACTAGAATAAGGGGCCCTGCCCAAAAACTCAAATTTTGTGATAAGACAGCTATGAATTTATAAAATCAGTAACAGAGTGATAATAATGTTTCAACAATCCACTACATATTAAGAGAACAATCATTTTCAAGGTCCATCAAAAATAACCAAGGTTGAGAGGATTAGATGTTCATTACAAATCATGATATGCAACAAGCCATCTTTAGGTCCTTCTCCAAGTTGGAGCTTTTGAAGTTAAGTTTATGAAATTTCAATATTTTATCATTTTGATTTACTTTAAATTTTCTATAAAATTTGAATTATATGATATATTACCTACTTCTTAAATTTTAATTTTACACCATATTAAGTTGTGAGTTGATTCACATCACACAATCATCTTGAAATGGCTTGTGAAGGTGTGAGAGCTATTGAACACCATGGTCACTAGCAACATGGAGGCAATCAAATTTATAGAAGGTCCAAAAGGTTGCATTGATTTCAAATGTTGATTGGTGGGTTCATGTGGATTATCTTTTTGAGTTTTAGTGAACCCATCATATGAGTATGATTAGGTTTGTTGATTTAGATTAACCTAGTTTGTGAGAAATATATGATGACATGTACTTCACGATTGAAAAAATAAAGGTCATAATAGTAGCCAAGGAAAATGACCCCATAGAAGTATTTTTTAAATGGGTGCAAAGAGTCATTGTTGATTGTTGGAAGTGGAACAAGATCACCACACCTTTGCATCTCCTAGCATTTTCTTTGTTCTCCAAATATTATAGCACAATGATACTCTTGGCCAAGTCCCCTTTTTTGTGAAAACCCTAATTTATGCCCTAGAATCACAAATTTAATGCAGTTAGGGTTACCACTAACCAATTAAATGTTTTAAGCCGGATCAATCTTGGTTTAGATCCACAATGTTTATTAACACATAAGATATTTATATTCACAGCAGTAATTGTAATAACTACTGATTCTGCCCTTGAGTGCCAATAATTAAATTTGATCTGCTCCAACTGCCATGTTGTCCGATTCCCTTGTTGCTGATCTATCGTTTATCTTCAAATATCTTTCATTAATCCATCTTCCTCTTCACATATATTTCTCTTTAAAATAAATTTGGTTTACACTACATATTTTCTGCTGTAGATCTGCTTGAATACCCCCTTCCCAACTCCCTCAATTTCTTATTTAATTTATACCTTATGTCACTCTTTCACAAAAGATACAACTCTTGGTTTAAGATGCACCTCTTTGCATGACATAACCCTTCATTGAAACCACACACCTTTTTGCATATCTCTTTATCTCATACTAATCGCACCATTTTATTTGTTGCTGATCGCTGTTTTTTTTGAGATTCTAATATCTGCCTTATGAAATCACCAATAATCATATCTGCACTTATTTAATCGGTGCCTTGTTATTTATTACTGTTTTTTGGTAATGAACCGTTGCCATTCTAATCGCTGGCTACGATAATATATATTATTTCATTTTATTTTATCATATGTATATTATATTATTTTATGTTTTATGTTAATATAAATATTTATTTCATGTCATATTATATTATAATAATAATATTTAAGCTGTTAATGTTTATTTTATATTTGATAATTATAATTATAATAATAATATTAAATTGCTAACATTTATATTCATATTATATTGTTATTTATTTTATTTTTGTGTTTTAACGTCTATAATCCCGAGTCATGACAGTCCACCCCGCACAAGATTGCTTGTCCTCAAGCAATCATAATCTAAGATGTGTAATTTTAAGATGTTGCTCCTTGTAGTGATGATATTAGCTTTGATAGGAGTTGGAAGTTCTAACTCAAGTGATGGTTATTCTAGTTATGAGATTCTACTCTTTCTCCATAACTCTCAAAACCCGAGAGTTGGAGTTTGTGAATCAGTATAACTTAAAACCACATGAATCAGAAATTAAAGCATACAGCCAGGTAGCTCAACCAAGTAGGCAAGTAGCTCAACCAAGCAAACAAATAGCTCAAGCAAGCAAGCGAGTAGCTCAAGCACACAGGCAACCAGCTCAAGCAAGTAGGCAACCAACTCAAGTAGACAAGCAAGTAGCTTAGACACTAGCTCAACCACACAGGCAAGTAGCTCAACCAGGCAAGCAAGTAGCTCAAGCACATAGGCAACTAGCTCAAGCAAGTAGGCAACCAGCTCAAGTAGACAAGCAGGTAGCTCAGACACAGGAAAGTAGCTCAACCACACAGGCAAGTAGCTCAACTAGGCAAACAAGTAGCTCAAGCAAGTAAGCAACCAACTCAAGCACACAGGCAAGTAACTCAAGCACACAAGCAAGTAGCTCAACCATAAGAGAGTATGGGGAAACATGACCTGATGGGGAGCCTAGGACCCATCGTGCCACCCTTGCCCCCTTCTCTTATAAGTTGGCCCCTTTGGGTCTACTTGCCTCCACCACCCCATCCCCCCAATAGAATGCATTGGTTCTCCCTTATAGGACACATTGGTCTTCCACTATAGAACACATAGGTTCTCCATTATTGAACACAAAGGTTCTCCATTATAGGGCGCAATGTCCTCCATTATAGAACACAAAGGTTCTGCATTATAGGACGCAATATCCTCCATTATAGGATACAATGTCCTCCATTATAGAACACAAAAGTTCTCCATTAGAGGATGCAATGTCCTCCATTATAGAACACAAAGGTTCTCCATTATAGGACACTTGGTGGCTCAACTCCTCTAGACCCAAGGGCAGTACCCATTGAGATAGTGGCAAGTACCCCCTTGGTCCATGTGGGCTCATCTTGTCCCCTCTTGGTGGCGATCTAGAAGAGACCTCCCTTGTCCTGGGTGGCTCAACTCCTCTAGACCCAAAGGCGTATGTACATTCCAACTTGCACTTAGTATCACATAAGTCAAGTACAAGGAGGGGGTGATGAGGAATTGAAATTTAGCCCCAAAGTGTTTTAGGTTGGATGCTTATGTTGCACGACTTGATACAATCTCTTTAGGGGATGAGGAGGCTCATACATAGAGCATAGCTAGTGGGAGTGGCATTGTGGGTGTTAATAGTTCAAACAAACCAAATGATGACCTTTATGCTCTTAATGGAGTAATATGGAGCTTATTGGTTGTTTTTTATATTGATTTGACATTGAATTGTCAGATATTATTATCACTATCAATTGTGTTTTCAATTTGGTATATTTTTGCAATATATATATCGGTTGAACCTAGCTGTATTGAACTTGGGGAGAAACAAATTGTTTTATTGGAAAACCTGAACCCTAAACTATACTTGAGCTAAAATGGCAACTTAGGTTAGAAACAATATTGTTTACTGCAAAATTATTACAGTAGTCACAAATAACAAATCACTCATATAGAATCTCATATGAACGTGGTGATAACCATTTGCAAGCTATGCATGAAGAAATTAGACTATGACAGTGTTAAAAGCATATCTATATTGGAAAATGAGAAAAGATGTGGACAGCTAGTGACAAAATGCGACAAGTTCCAATTCGACAAAGTTGAGTGAAGACCCTTAACAAGAATCTTAATATCTATATTAGTACCAAATGATAAGTGATAAAGCATATCCACATCCATAGACTATCACTAACCTCCCATTAACCTCAATGAAAAAACTATAAAATCATGCTCAAGTAGAAGAAATGAAATAGCTGGGATCATAAAATTATCAAATCATGGTAATAGTAGAAATTTAAAACAGCCAGGATCATTCTTTGTAAAATGAAGCATAAAATGTTGAATTTACTACCTATACCTGAAAATGGAAATATTTCTAAAAATGACCTTTGAACGATATTCTAAATGACAAAGACCCCAAATTAATAGGAAGTTCATTAAGTCCCTTTCAACATTTGGGAGACAATTAAATTCTAGTACCAATACTCACTACAACCCAATGGATAAACAGAAAGAGTACACCAACTTGTGGAAGACATGGCAGTATGATGATGCACACACAATGGAATGTCATGTCCCCTCACATAACACAAATCAAAGATCACACCATTGGAAGAAGAAGATCACATCCACTATCCTAATCAAATGCATTGAAGTAATGATTAAAATCGATAAGGTAAAAGACAATATTAACAAGTGTTAATTGTCTTTTAAGGATAAATGCTATTATTAAAGGAATGACGGGGTGCATCCGAACAAAACAATATGGCCAGAGTAAAAGGATGCGACCTTTCATATGCTTAGATATAGACGTAAGAAACCATACATGTGGGGGCATGGAAGAGGATAGAAAATGGAGGAGATAAAAATAAAGAATTTGATAGTGTCTAAAGAAGGAGACTAGGCACGCCAGTCAGGTGAAACATTCACTTAGCCATTAGCAACTTGGTTTCTGAGTTAGGATCATTGAATCAGTTAAAGTGATATGGGTTCTGAATTATATTCATGAATTCATCCTATCTGTATAATGCGATCAGCTCTAACTATTAAATTGCTTAAATTTATATATGTGCGATCTGAACTGCCTCCATTTTGCAAAACTGATTATCGTATTAGATAATATATTCAATCTGATTTGACATAGTAGCAAACTAGAATGTGTATGCATCATTTACAGTATATATATATATATATATATATATATATATATATATATTTATATATTTATTTATCTAAATGCAATCTGGTTATTTTTATTTCCGATTGCCAAATCTGTCTGATTGCATTCAGCAAATCCAACTATCTGTTCATTGTCATCCTCTGACCAATAAATGCATTTCAAACTTGTGTAATCTGGTTACCAGTATTAAATGATTGTAATAAGTCTACTAATATTCGTGTGTAATGTTTCTTTCTCATTTCAGTCTGAATGTGTGTACAAATCAGCTAATGCCACAATAACAATCTGATTATAAGTAAGATGATCTGCATAGCTGTCCAAGCATTATTATTATTATCATCATTATTCTAGGAGTGGATCTTGATGTGTCTTGAAGAAAGAATATAGATGCTATTGTATTTTTAATGCCTGAAGGCTGTATGTTTGAAAACCTGCTTGGGAGGAAGGGCCTGAGAAAGTGGTGCGTGCCTAGAGACCCCACTTAAGATCTGCCCAATCCTAATGCAATGATGGGCCATGGATGAGTGGAAATTCCACTTAAGATCTGCCCAATCCAAAGGCAAGGATGGGCCATGGATGAGTGGAGGTCCCACTCAAGTCTGCCTGGACCAAGAAAGGGATGGGCCATGGAGGGTTGGTAGTGCCTAGACCACTTGTGAGCTCCGCCGCTTCCACTAGTAGGCGAAGTGTCTTGTGAGGTTGTGACATGGGTGGAGAAAGTAGGTACAAGTCACCATGTCATGTCCCCAATTTAGAGCAATAAGGGGAATATATTAAATTAATTACTTATAAGGTTATTAAAAATAAAATATTAAAAAGTAACCTTATATTTAATTAATTTAATATTAAAGTGACTAAAAATAAAATAATATTAAAAAGTCACTTAAAAGAATAAAATAATAATTTATTCTAGAAGCTTCTTGAAATCTCTTGTCAATTCTTTATAAGGGGCTTTTGGAGGGCATTTGAGATATCCTGGAGTCAATTACTTTTTCTAAAATTTGGAGAGCTTGAATGCTTGTCTTAGCTAGAGAAGAAAAATTCTCTTGTATTGCTGGTTTCGGTTGTGCAACACCAACCCTAGCTAGTTGAGAGTGGAAGATATTCAATCTTTCACATTGAGCTTAAATTGTGTGGTCATTGGCCAAATTTTGCAGATTTTGAAGAGTTCATCTGACTTTTAGTTTGAGATTAATTGCTACAATGATTTTGCTACAGTGACGATGAATAGTGGCA
>VDFB02143451.1:0-19267 GCA_007258455.2 Sequoia sempervirens | reverse complement strand
GCCCTAGTGGGTCTATTCTGCTTTTTCAAAAGTATATCAGGAGCTTTGAGGTCATGTAATGTCCCCATTTTGGCCATACGCTCTTCATTTGGATTTAACCTATTTTAGAGAATCCGTAGGCTACTCAGTTGTGCAAAATTAGGGTTCCTCTTTCAGATACTGCTCAGTTGGTGTTCAGAGGATGTTGTGCAGACTTACTTTTTATAGCAGTTTGCTATTTTTAGGAAGTCTATCTTTTGGTACTATCCTTCTAGCAGCAGTTCAATCCTTTGCAGTTCAGTGTTCAGTTTGGCTTTCTGTTGTTTTGATGTGAACTTACTATTTATAGCAGTTGGCTATTTTTAGTAAGTCTAATTTTGGCAGTGGCATCATCAGCAGTTCAACTCAAGTCATCTTGCTATCCATCAGTTTCAGTTTTGGCATTGGTTTTGGTTATCTCCATGGATTGAGTTTTTATATTTAGTCAATTTCATGTTTTTCAGTTGTACCCCACGCCCAGGCTTAATAATTTCATGTTGTTTTAAAGAGGGGTCATGTTGAGCATTTAATGATTTAAATAAATGCTTTATTGTTGCAATTTGGAAATGGACGCCTAAAAGGAAAATTGAATAATGTTTTATTATTTCAAAAAGTAAATGCTTAAAGGTGGCGTCCCTCTTGGAAGTTGAAGTGATTCGACTTCTTGGAATTTGAAGTGTTTCATTTGCCTATTGAAACTTATATATTGCTGTTGTTTGAAGAGCTGATTATCTTGGGAAAAATATAACGTTATGCTGCTGGTTTGAAATCCAGAATCCGGCTAAGGGATAGCTTAGCAAATTTACTCCACTATTCGGGCCTGAAACTATGGTTCCCTAGGTGGTGGATTGTGAGTGTGCTTCATCCAGAAGTACATATTGAGCATTATTGTGGAGTTTTGGTGAGATATTTCCATTTTCCATGTTGGTTTATCATGGCTGAAAGTGATTTTTGTATACAGCTTTTGGATGACATTTAATTTTGTTCTAGGTGTTGGTGATTCATGTTTGTTGACTATGGGCGACCCTTCTCATAGAAGATGATAATTTATTGTGAAGAATCTGATTTTTAAGAGCCAAATCGCCCTTTCAGCTAGGCCGTACCTTCTTGCTTGGCATTGGAATTCGTGCCAAATAAATAGGGATGCTTTGATGCAGTTTTATGATTTGATTGGGGGCGCCATCCTCCTAGAAGACCTTTGCACTTCGTTTCAGTCAATTCAGAGGTAAATTCATGAAGTTATGAGCATTTCTTTGATTTCCAGCTTGCTGGTTCACAGTTTCAGTCTGCTGGTTTTTGTTATCAGACCTCATTAAGTTTAGATTTTGGCTTCATTATCAGTCCTTGAGAGTTTTAAACATTGCTATAATCATCCTTCTTATATTTGTATTCATTCTATTGTTGTAACACTCGTAATTTGCAGATTCTTTCAATTGTAAGGTTGAGAATTAGTAGTACTAATCCAACCATTATTATTATTGCAATTACTTTTGATTTCTAATGCAAATACTTTAACCCCTGGATGGTTTACCGCTAGTGTGGAGAATAAACTTTGTAACTCTCATTGTACCCATTGAAAAAGTGGAGAATTCCCACTCTCAAGTGGATGCTCGCCGCAGCGGATGAATTAGTTGAATTGTTTGTAGTATTCTCTCCACTGTTTAAGTGGTTGAGTGGAAATCTTTATGGCTGGTTCACCGCTTAATTTCTTTCAGTTTTGTAATACTTACTCTGCCATAGGTTAGCACCATGCCTTCAAAGGGATCTTGTGTGCACATTCTTGGCATTGAGTTTATTTGTAGTTCCAGTTGTAATCATCCTATAGTTGTTGAGTTATTAGATCTTAGGGATCCTCTGACCATATGCTCGCCCCTTTTCCTTAAGTGGTTTTAGGGCCCATTCTTGGTTAGAGTTGCTTTGATAGAGTTTTGATTTTGGCGCTAATGTTAATCAAATTGGCCTAGTGTTGATTATGGTGTAAAAATTGTGGCAAAAAATTGGTTAGCATATTTCAGTGGTATCAGAGTAGAAAATCCTGCCATCCTGTGATCAGAGCTTCATGTTTAGGCAGTTGAGTGACAGATATCTCCGGTACTACACCGAAAGTCAGAACAGATTCTAGTTCAGCTCGTTGTGGTATCCAGAAGTTGGCAGTTAGGCATGGCTAATGACGAAGAGATGAAACTGACAAAGGCACTGTATATGGCTGGAAAGAGACTTGACAAAGAATTTCAGTCAAGAGAAAATGAAGAGAACATTCTTCATTTGTTAGAGCAATGTTTGAGACAAGTGAAGCCATCACCTTCAGAGAAAATGGAGTTGGCACTAGCTCCTGCAGTGAATTCTTTGAATCAGCCCTATTAGTTGGGGCATCTTGATGAAAACTCCAAGTTGCTGATTTCTTCTTGTTTCATGGAGATAATAAGAATTGTAAATCCCCATTTTCCCTATGATGATGAAACTATGAAGATCATATTAAATATGATAGTGGATAGTTTACAGGATTTGGATGAAATTGGGAGTGGATTGTTTTCTAGAAGAGTTGTTTTAAAAACATTTTCAGAAGTAAGAACTTGCATCCTTCTGATAGAATTGGAAATGGAAAATCAGATTTACCATATGTTTAATTATCTCTTCACTTCGACTTGGAGTGAGCAGGAAGAGGATGTTTTTGTAGTTGTTAAGAATGTTCTAATTGACACCATTAAAGAAGCTGATAGTCTTCCTGAAAGTGTCCAAACTCTTCTCTTGGATGCTTACAAACGTGAAGAGCAGATTTCTCCCACTGCTGATTTGTTAGTTAAAGAAATTTTCAGTCAATGTGAAGATAAGTTGAAACCACTTTTGAAGAAGACAGTTGAAAATAGAGAAGAGATATCTAAAGCTGAAGAGGATGAAATTTGGAATCCCTTTGAAGACATTGCAAAAGTTCAAGGGGTATCCACAAATTTGCACTTATCCAAGCATTCTGTAGAAGAATGTAATATGTCAGTGGAAGCCTTGAAGACTAGTGAAGTACTCTTGTTTTCTACAAGGAGAACAGTGAGTTGGCTTGTGTTAAAAAGCGTCATATTGAAGATTCAAAGAAAGAACTTTTGGAAACAAAAGTTGAAACAAAGATGCATAAAGAGGCCATAAGTGCTGATCCAAATGAGGAAGAAGTTCGGATAGTTGAAGATATGTGTTCAATCAGCAATTTGCTTCTTCACAATTCTAGAGAATGCTTGTTTGAAAGTCAAGTCAAGGAGGAGAAGAAGAAAGAGAAAGTTGAAGTCTCTTCCTACTTCAAAGTTGATTTGATCAATTCTTTTGAATCATGTGTAGAAGACAACATGGAAGGTGAAGCTTCTAGTAGTTATAAGGCAGATTTCTCTTCACCTGAAATCAAGCTAAGGCAAAAAGCTAAGGAATTGGAAGGCACTATGGATGGAATGATGAAGAGTGTTCATCACATGCGAGACAAGTTGAGGAGTACAACTCAAACCATTTTTGAAATCTTTATCCATCAAAGTGGTTCTACATCATCTCAGTCAGCATATGAAGATTGCAGCTCAAGTTCACACATTGCTGATAATGGTATTCAAGTTTTGTCAAAACTTGATAGAATTCATAGGCAAGTAGAACATTTGATTCATGATGTGCCTAGGGGAGAAGTTGTATGTTGCATTTCTATTGATGACATGAAGTCCATTAAATTTTCCTTGGAGGAGATTAAATCTAGTCTTTTGCACATCATTCGTGACAAAGACATAGTGGCCAATATTGCTGACAAGGCATTGGAGTGGAATGAGCTTACCAAAGCAAGGTTGCAAGAAGTGCATGAGACCCTAATTGAAGCAGAAAATCAGATTGCTACTTTTCAATATTCATGGGAGCAAGAAAAGAAAAGAAGAGCGAAGGAGCTTCAAGTAATTCTTGATGAGCTTGATCTCATACAAGAAACATATGATTTGGAATGCTTCCCTGAGAGACCAAAGCATTCAAATTCTCAAGTTTTTCATGCTTTTGACAATCTCTTGTATGAAGAAGGTTCTAGTAAGGTTTATGTAAATCCTCTTTTTGAAAATGATGAAGGAATTGCTTTAGAGATTATTGAAGGAGGGGATTTGAGTGTGTCTTCCAACATTGGAGAGTTGATACGTGAGTTGCATGAAGTTGAATCTACTGCTGCTCCTAGTGCATCCACTCGGCAAGAATTGGTAACTCTTGGAACACAAAGAAATGAAGACATTCTTATTGTTCATCGAAGAGTTGATGGGCATGTTGATGAAGGTTTTATTTATATTTTGATGAGGATGCTTGTGAGACTCTTGTCAGATTTTAGTTCATCACCATCTTCTCTTAGAGTGATTGATTTTAGAATTGCATTTGATGAAGAATTCATGGAATCTTTCCGGAAAATCATGTCACAAGATTATGGATTCGATTTCTTCAACAAACGTAGGTTGGTTAATTTTTTTTGGAGTTTCAAAAAGCATCAATTAGATGGAACGAGCAAATCAGAGGATTCAGGTGAGAGCAGTTCTCCGTCTTAGAAATGGTTCTTCATTGTTGTTGGTTTGGGATCCTGGTATTATTCGGCAAGAAGGTAATATTGAAATTCTAAAGGGAATAGACCAGCACATTATTCTCGTAATGTAGTTGTGATTATTTGCTTATGTGTTGGGAAATGTCTCCAATTGAAAGTTAGTATTTGGGATCTCAAGTATATTTATATGAAGATTGGTATGCATAAAAAGAAGGTTTCTTGGAGAGTTAAGTCCCAAAATTTCAGTCCTTTGACTGCTACCTTCTTTTACTGTCATGGGTTCATTACTTTTGATCATAAATTGATGATTTGTGAAGGAAATATGATCAGAAGTTGGTTTGTGGTGGCATGGGGACTCTTGCTAAAGGTGCCACTAGCTTGGTTCATGAGTAGTTATGCTCATTTTGTTGAGAAATTCTTAAGTTGCAGCTGCTGCTCACTTTCTTGGATGCTGGTTTTCCAAAAATCAGATCCTAGGATGTTGTTTTCAGACCTGTTAGGAAGCTGGTTTAATCATTTTCAGGTCTCTCTATCTCCTATATGGACTGAACTTCTGCCTCAGATGAGCAAGGGAATGATTCAGTATGGTCAAAATTCAGGTATGGGTTGTCTTCTGATGATAGACAGTGGAATTTTTGGTAACATCTCATACATTATTGTTTGGGGCAGCGAACTAATTGTCGATTTGATTCATCAATTAGAAACTCATGTTGTGAGATGTGTGAAGATTATTTGGAGTTCTTTCAGTGAAAGCAGTTTGCTTCAAAAGAAGCATTGTATAGTGATGGTGTGTGGAGTGTTGTTCTATGATTGGCATTGGTTTGGTAACATGTTTGAAAACATTTATTTTGTTGATCAAAATTATAACAGTGAAGTTTGCAGGTTCTTCAGACTGATATGGGACCCGAGCACTGACATGTTTGGTGTATTGTTTTTTGGGGACCATGATATGTTGCTCCACCTTGGGTATTCAGTTGTTTTAATCAAAGTAGTGCAACGGATTAGAGGAACAATATTCCTGAGGATGATTTGGAATCCAGGAATCACCTGGGTTTGTGATTCAACAGCTGATGATGATGAAGCTAATGTTGGCCTTTTGGAATTATTTTCTATGGTGTTTCAGTATAGTTTTAATCAGGAGGCTTCTTGTATTGGCATCCAGCAGTGCAGTGCTTACATCAATTGGTGCTATCTTTCTCCTAGGTTGATTTGGGACCCAGGGATCATATTTAGTTTCATTTTTTGTTCAACATGGTTTTTGGGAAGGCATTAGAATTGCTTGAGGACAAGCAATTTTGGGAAGGGCGGACTGTAATGTCCCCATTTTGGCCATACGCTCTTCATTTGGATTTAGCCTATTTCCGAGAATCCATAGGCTACTCAGTTGTGCAAAATTAGGGTTTCCTCTTTCAGATATTGCTCAGTTGGCGTTAAGAGGATGTTGTGCAGACTTACTATTTATAGCAGTTTGCTATTTTTAGCAAGTCTATCTTTTGGTAGTATCTATCTAGCAGCAGTTCAGTGTTCAATTTGGCTTTCTGTTGTTTTGATGTGAACTTACTATTTATAGCAGTTGGCTATTTTTAGTAAGTCTAATTTTGGCAGTGGCATCATCAGCAGTTCAGCTCAAGTCATCTTGCTATCCATCAATTTCAGTATTGGCATTGGTTTTGGTTATCTCCATGGACTGAGTTTTTATACTTAGTCAATTTCCTGTTTTTCAGTTGCACCCCATGCCTAGGCTTAATAACTTCATGTTGTTTTAAAGAGGGGTCATTAAGGGGTCATGTTGAGCATTTAATGATTTAAATAAATGCTTTATTGTTGCAATTTGGAAATGGACGCCTAAAAGGAAAGTTGAATAATGTTTTATTATTTCAAAAAATAAATGCTTAAAGGTGGCGTCCCTCTTGGAAGTTGTAGTGATTCGACTTCTTGGAATTTGAAGTGTTTCATTTGCCAATTGAAACTTATATATTGCTGCTGTTTGAAGAGCTGATTATCTTTGGAAAAATATAATGTTATGCTGCTGGTTTGAAATCCAGAATCCGGCTAAGGGATAGCTTAGCAAATTTACTCCACTCTTCGGGCCTGAAACTATGGTTCCCTAAGTGGTGGATTGTGAGTGTGCTTCATCCAGAAGTACATATTAAGCATTATTGTGGAGTTTTGGTGAGATATTTCCAGTTTTCATGTTGCTGGTTTATCATGGCTGAAAGTGATTTTTGTATACAACTTTTGGATGACATTTAATTTTGTTCTAGGTATTGGTGATTCATGTTTGTTGACTATGGGCGACCCTTCTCATAGAAGATGAGAATTTATTGTGAAGAATCTGATTTTTAAGAGCCAAATCACCCTTTCAGCCAGGCCATACCTTCTTGCTTGGCATTGGAATTTGTGCCAAATAAATAGGGATGCTTTGATGCAATTTTATGATCTGATTGGGGGCGCCATCCTCCTAGAAGACCTTTGCACTTCATTTCAGTCAATTCGGAGGTAAATTCATGAAGTTATGAGCATTTCTTTGATTTCTAGCTTGCTGGTTCACAGTTTCAGTCTCCTGGTTTTTGTTATCAGACCTCATTAAGTTCAGATTTTGGCTTCATTATCAGTCTTTGAGAGTTTTAAACATTGCTATAATCATCCTTCTTATATTTGTATTCATTCTATTGTTGTAACACTCGTAATTTGCAGATTCTTTCAATTGTAAGGTTGAGAATTAGTAGTACTAATCCAACCATTATTATTATTGCAATTACTTGTGATTTCTAATGCAAATACTTTAACCCCTAGATGGTTTACCGCCAGTGTGGAGAATAAACTTTGTAACTCTCATTGTATCCACTGAAAAGTGGAGAATTCCCACTCAAGAGTGGATGCCCGCCGCAGCGGATGAATTAGTTGAATTGTTTGTAGTATTCCCCCCACTATTTAAGTGGTTGAACGGAAATCTTTATGGCTAGTTCACCGCCTAAGTTCTTTCAGTTTTGTAATACTTACTCCGCCATATGTTAGCACCTCGCCTTCAAAGGGATCTTGTGTGCACATTCTTGGCATTGAGTTTATTTTGTACTTCCAGTTGTAATCATCCTATAGTTGTTGAGTTATTAGATCCTAGGGATCCTCTGACCATATGCCCGCCCCTCTTCCTTAAGTGGTTTTAAGGCACATTCTTGGTTAGAGTTCTTTTCTGCATCGTTTTGGTTTGGAGCTAACCTTAACGGGTGCATGTGCATTGTAATTGATATTGAAAATCAAGAGAAAAAATTAAGGGGCATATTTCAATAGAAAACAAGAGTACCTCACTAATCTTCAAGGCTTCCACTAACACATTACATTCTTCTACAAAATGCTTGGATGAGTGCAAATTCATAGATACCTCTTGAACTTTTGCAATGTCTTCAAAGGGATTCCACTTTCATCCTCCTCTTCAGTTTCGGAAATCTCCTCTTTGTTCACAACAGTCTTCTTCAAAAATGGTTTCAACTTATCTTCACATTGACTGAAAATTTCTTTAACTAACAAATCAGCAGTGGGAGAAATATGCTCTTCACGTTTATAAGCATCCAAGAGAAGAGTTTGGACACTTTCAGGAAGACTATCAGCTTCTTTAATTGTAGAGATTAGAACATTCATGACAGCTGCAAACATACCCTCTTCTTGCTCACTCCAAGTCGAGGTGAAGAGGTAATTAAACAAGTGATAAATCTAATTCTCCATCTCCAATTCTATCAATAAGATGCAAGCACTAACTTCAGAGAATGTTTTTAAAACAATTGCTCTTCTTGAAAACAAGTTACTACCAGTTTCATCCAAATCTTGAAAACTTTCCACTATCATATTTAATATGATCTTCATCATTTTGTCATCATAGGGCAACTAGGGAATTACAATTCTTATTATCTCCATGAAACAAGAAGAAATCAGCAGCTTGGTTTCTTCATCAAGATGCCCCAACCAATAGGGTTGATTCAAAAAATTCACTGTAGGTGCTAAAGCCAACCACATTTCCTCCGAAGGTAATGGCTTCAATTGTCTCAGACATTGTTCTAACAAATGAAGAATGTTCTCTTCATTTTATCTTGACTAAAATTCTTTTCCAAGTCTCTTTCCAGCCAAAAAGAGAGTCTCTGCCAACTTCATCTCTTTTTCATTAGCCATGCCTAACTGCCAACTCCTGGATACCACAAGGAGCTGAACTAGAATCTGTTCTAACTTTGGGAGTGATACCGGAGATCACTGTCATTCATCTATCTCAACATGAAGCATTGATCCACAGGATGGCAGGATCTTCTACTATGATACCACTGAAATATGCCCCTTAATTTTTTCTTGGAATTTTCACGACACAATCAACATTACGCCAAATGAATTAGCGTTAGCTCAAAATTGAAAATTCAAATTTAAAAGATCTCAACGCCAAGAATGCACACTCAATCCCAATGAAGGAGAGGTGTTGTCATATGGCGGAGAAAACTAAGCAATAACTAAAATGTAATTACAATTGAATGGAGCTAGGTGGTGAACCAGCCATGAAAGAATTTCGCACTTCCACTAAATCAGTGGGGGGAAAGAGATTACAAAACAAACTAATTCATCCGCTGCAGTGGGCATCCGCTGCAGTGGGCATCCACTCGTGAGTGGGGATTCACCACTTCTCAGTGGGTATAAATGAGAGATTAACAAGTTCTTTTTCCACACTGGCGGTAAACCATCCAGGGGTTACAATGTGAGAATTAAACACAAGTAAAGTAGTAAGAATGACTGAAACAATACTACTGTTTTCAATCTTACAATGTAAAGGACTACTGCAAATTACAAGTAATTACAATAGAATCAATAGACAAAGAAATATATGAATTTCCACTCAAGAATCTCTCAATTATTGAAGTAATGAACTGAAACCAAAGATTGAAATAAATCTGATATAAAATCTGCAAAACTGGAAGTTTGAACCAGCAAACATCATCACACCAAAATTGATAAAACTCTTACCACACTTCGAAACTTGAACCAAACTAAAAGTGCATCACCTTTAGAGCTAGACGACCTTGAAACAAACAATTTTCAACCTTCAAACTCAGAAAATCCAACCAGCACATTTTCCAAGGAAAAGATGAATGGTACGGCCCTAGGAGAGGATCGATTGAAAAGGTCTCATTCCTTCTATTTTCACTTGCATTTGCACTTGAAAAGTCCGGGATCTAAGTCTTTGGTAAAAAGTAACTTGCAAATGTTCTAAAAAGCCCTCCAATTCTACTTGAAAGGAACTTGCAAAAGCCTTCAAAAGCTCCGATTCAAGTTTACATCATTTTGAAATCAGCTTGTTGCTTGCTCTGAGTCTTACAAACCCCGACGCCATTGAAGAGAAGGCAGTTTGTATTTGAATTTGCTTCTCCTCCTCTTTTCATGGCGACTTCAACGTTCACCACAATAAAAAGAGTCTTCAAATTTCGTGACAAATTATCTGATCTTCTTTGCCACGCTTTGCAAGACGCCCAGGGTTTCCTTTCTTTAGCTCGCAAACCATTGCAGGTATGTTCTCTTTTATTTTGGTCTTTTCTTTCTTATTTTAGTATGTTTTTACTCATGTTTTCATGGCGTCTTTGTTTAATGTTATTTATTTTATAAATAAAAACGTTTTTTGTGAAAACGTTCTTCCTTTCATGCTAAATCCGCTTTCTTTTCATTTTTCCATATATGCCTTCTACTTGTAAAATGCGCTTCTATATTCAAACACCATTTATTCTCATTCTCATTTTCAAAGTTTCCATTTCATGATAAAAATCTCGCTTTTATTCAAAAAACGCCTTCTCCCATACGCATTTCTTTCCTCATTACATTTCACACGCTTCATACAAATGCGCTTTTACATTCTTATTGACTAAAACGTCATTTCATTTCATGCCCCACACCATTCAAAACAAGTTATTTATTTCATAAATAATAAAATTTTTAGAAAACGGCCATTCCTTTCTACATTAAAACCCATTTTTCATCATTTCTTTAGCCGAAACGTTTCCTTCATTTCTCCATTCAAAAACGTGGTTTTCCATTCTTCCCTACATAAAACGTATTCCAATCAGCTATCGTTATCCTTTAATGAAAAATGCATTTTTCTCATTATGCCTTCATCCTGCCTGAAAGTTTGTCACCTTATTTTCTTTCATAGCCCTTCATTCCATTTCATTACACATTCACATTCCTCCATCATCCCGTTATCATTATCTAAAAAAGAAAATATAAAAAATGTTGCCCTTGGAGGAAAATCGGGTTTTTGCCCACTCATTGCAAGTAGGAAGTTTAAATAAAGAATGCAACTTAAAAGTTTTGAAAATTTACTTGCAATGACTTCCTATTTTTCCTATTATACATTTTTCACTTGCAATGGCTTCCTAAAATCCCGAAAATGCACTATTCACTTGCAGCCAGCCTTCAAAATTCCAAAATACCTTGCCTAAAAGTCGGACTTTTTGAGCTTGACTGCAAATGCAAGTTGAAAGTTCTGACTTGCACTTTTCAAAGATGTAATTTAACTTTTCAACTTGTCATGAAAAGCACATGTCCCTTTCACTTGCAATCAGCCTCCAAAGATCTGAAATGAGTTATAATGCTCATTTTCTGCCCTCATACAGCAAAAACATCATTCTAAGTCAGAGCCTTCGTCATGTCTACACCTGTTAATGTTGATGATGTCTTAACTTTATGGAATTTTCATCGCAGCCTTGCAGATTCTTGTTCGATGACGAAGGAACCAACTTCTCCCCCGAACAAAAAGATGAAGTACAAGTATGATAAGTATCAGAATGAGATTCCTCCTTCTCATGTGGTCTCAAACATTGAAGAAATCAGAGACACGGAGATTGGACATGTTGATATGTCTGAGTTTCTGAAGAGAACTGTGAAATCAACTTCTCATGATATGCAGTTGTTGCTAAGAAGTCACATCCATTTGGTTTCCTCTTTTCCTGTTGCTGCCCTAGAGCCAGAGTTTGTCCTTGCATGCGCAACTCGCTTCGACAAAGAATCCAAAACTATTAAAGATGATGATGGTAATGTGGTCATTAGCCTTGATCCAGAAACCATTAATAGGATTTTCAGAGTTCCAGATGCGCCAATATATTCAGACATCTCAGTAAAAAGTACTCTTGATCATTATGAACAAAAGAAAGCAGATTGTATACAACACATCAATACTAAATGGCTTTTGAAGCGTCAAACTTGTGTATCTCGGTGGCCTAAGCTATATTGATCTGAATTCAAAGAAGAGATCAATGATATAATCACACTCTTGAGCAGGATAATGGGGTTGAAATTTTCAAATGTTTTTGAGAAGTGGATGTACAAGTTCATAGTGGTGATAAGGAAGGCACAACACCCAATCTTTTGGGGTGAAATAATCAGCGATAGTTTATGTGAGCAGCTTGCACAAGTTCCTACTATGCTCACATTCTACATGAACTCCTATTTGGTCTACATAGCAGCTTCATTGAGACAATTTTCAGGCCTTTCTACCCAAGGAGATAGATCACTAGTTCCAGTTTGGGAGTACTATGATCAGCTGCCTTTGAGACCAAGTAGAATTCATTATAGAAGAGTCCAAGATGCATTCTTTGGTCATTTCATGTATCTATTTGACAAGACCTTGCAAAACAACAGAGTATCTGACGCTGCTTGGAAGAAGGTCAATGAATATGGTTGTCTCTTTCTCCAGTTTCCTACTTTTACCTACATGAGAGTTGGCTGTTTTGAAGATCAGCCATACATGCTTCCAAGATATCCAACAGATAAAATCATTCTAATGGAGCTTGCAAGGCAGTTGATGACAGTTCATGCACGACAAGCTGTACAACATAAAACTGGAGTAAGTATCTCGTCTCATAATCCATTGCAGATTGGGAGATACTCTTTGACAACTACCTCAAAGGCAAAAGCAATGGAAACCAAAATTCAGGAGATCGAATTAAAAAGATTCAAGGCAAGAACAGATTTTGACTACAGAGGAATGAAGGACAAGATAAAAAGAGCTTTCACACATGTACATCACCTAGAAGATATTTGGGTAGATCTTCGAACAGAGAAGGACATCCATAAAATGGACTATTGCAGGCTCACAGTTGAACAAATTATAGATCTTAATCTGACCTTGATCCCAGAAGGAGTGATTGATGATGGGCAGATTTTAGATCCAGAGTATGAGGAACAAAGGGTTGTTGATGCTTCTATTCCAGCAATACAGTGGTCTCATAAAGAATCAAGTTCTATCTTTAACAGATTTCAATCAGTTTTGGCAAATACTAATTCTTGGCTCAAGAGTATGGGTGTCAAAACTATAAAAATCAGAGTTAGTGATGATGATGATTCAGCTGGACCTGTTGGATTGAAATCAGAAGTCAGAGACAAGTCCAAGGAAGGTGCTTCTTCTTCAGGAACCAGAATCAAGTTAAAAGTCAGTCGTGCTGTGGAAAAACCTTTGGAGAAAACAACATTAAAAGGGAAAGAAGTTAAAGAGACGCAGATCCAAATCATTGATCAGCAAGAAGGAGAGGTTCTTGAGTCTCCTACTGCTCTAAATATGATGTCTCCTCATATTGATGCTGCACCAGTATCAATATTGTCTCCCATGTCTCAAATTGATAGTGATGTTGATTCTTTCTCAACGGTTTTTGTTCCTTCTATTGCTCCTACGGAAGTTGCTCTTCATACATCAACTTCATCCACATTGACCACTTCTATGGAGAACATGCATGATAATTTGGAGAATGTTTTTGATGCCAATCCAATGTATCCAATGACATCACAGATGACACTTCCAGAAATAGATACATCAGTTGCAAGTTTTGATTGCTTTATGGCTAATGCTGATCACAATACGCCATCCGAACAAACTTTTGTTGCAATTCAAACTGAGACATCTCCTAGGGTAACAACTATGGCACAGAATGAATCTGTTTCTGCACAAACCACGATTGTTGTTTCAAATACAAATACATTGGATCTTCCTCCATGGTTGAGTTTAGTCACTTTAAAGAGAAAGAAACAGGCAATCTCTCCTGATGTATTTGGTTCTCAGCAGTTGAAGAAATCAAAGCCAAAGGTTGCAAAGAAGGCTAAAATGGTTTCACGGGTGGTTGTAGAGAGCAATAGGATGAAGTATGCAGAAATAGCTGAACCTCTTGCAGACAAGTCACCAGAAGAGATGCAAGTATCTGATTACAAATTCACCAGGGTGGATTTAGGCAAACAAACACATGCTACCATGATGCAAGATGCCCAAAGTTCAGTAACTGTCTTGACACATAGTTATAATGAACTCTTGGCAAAGAAAGAAAAGCTGAAAGAAGAGAATGCACAACTTGTTTCAGTAATTCAAAAGATTACCAACTCTTCAGAGCAAGTTAATCCATTAACTTCTTTTACCTTTGAAGAATCAGTCAAGCAATTGGAGAAAATTGCACAAAAGGCTAAAGCAATTGATTCTTGGGCAGCACAGCTGATTGATCAAGGTATACCAGTAATTGAAAAGGCATTACAAATTTTGAATACTGTCAGAATAGCAAGAGTAAAGATGAATCAGACTTTGGAAGCTTTCAAGCAAAGTTTGGATTCACTTGAAAAAGATTTAAAAATATGGCATGAGATGGATCAAGTCAAGCTAGAAATTCTACGCAGCGATTCAATCATACCAAATAGAGAAAAATATGTAGAATTTGAAGAACTCATGACAAACAAGTCATTAGTTATTGAGGATCTCATCAAAGATGTTCAAGCTACACTAGAGATGGGTGACGAAGTTGAGCAGGACATACTTTCTAGCTTTGAGAAAATGTCTTGCAGAATTTTAAATCACGAAGGAGAATTACTTGCAACTGATGTGGTTACTACAGAAATAGCAACAAATCTTCGTCAAGAGCTGGAATCAAAACAGTTTACCATGGATTCAATTCATAAGTTTGTTAATCATCGAATGATCCTTGATAAGATGCAAACTGTTTATGAAGAACATAAAGAAGCAACAATAAGGTATTTTGATGTAATCCTTAAGACTGTTGTGGTTGCCAAGAACACACTAGGCCCCGATCCAGATGAGTTGCAGGAATTTATCAGCAAATTTCAGTCTTTCAAAGCTAGGACTGAAATGGAATAAAAGTGTTTTATCTTTATGTATTTTGTTTTCGACAAACTACATGTAAAAACAAATTTTGTAATCGCAAGTGTTCCTTTCACTTGCAGTTTTGTAAAATATAATTACATGTAATCAAATTACAAGTCAAGATAATTTAGGACTGTAATTTGGAATAAGTCAATTGCAAGTAGTTGGTGGTTGAGAGAATTTCTCAAGTTAGTTGGGATCCTCCCACCTTTTTCTCATAACCTCTCTCCTATAAATACTTGAGAGGGTCCTTTGTAATTTTTATCTTTTTGGCAAGCAAGAAAATTCTACAGAATTTTGTACTCATAAAGACTTTGAGCTTTATAGTTATAAGTTTTTTATTTTCAAGTAATATCAAAGAGTTGGAAATTTTAGACTTTGTGTTGAAGTCCTACTTTGCATCCATTGTGTTCTTATGTCATTTTGGAGCATTACTTTGTCATTATTTGGAGATTGTGGAAAATTGCTAATGAGAGCTTCAATTGAAATATTTGCAGACTTTGTGCTGTGAATGTTGAAGGTTGAATTCATAATTTGAATTTAGAAATCAAGAAGAATTGCAAGTCTTTGTGCTCGTAATAATTCCCATTTGTAGTAATTAATAGATACATCATACTTGCAGAATTTGTGTTGTCTTGTGTTGTATATTTTCATTAGATTATCTTTCAAAAGGGTAAATAGGATCTCATATTTCAAGACTTTGTGCTTGAAATTGTTTACCCATCCTGAAGGAAGTGACGAAAGTCTTTGAGCTTTCAGGAAACTTCATTTTCTTTCTCTTGATTTTATTGCAAACTGTTGTAAGAGTTTATTTAAAAGTTAATGCTACTTTTCTTCGAAGAGAAAAGAATTTAATCTTTCTTGAAACAAGAGGAAAGGTTATCGTTCCACCCATATTTGTTTTAGTTAGTAGGAAAGGGGGAGCCTTCCCTTAATTAGGAGAGTTTTATCTGACACACTTTGGTTGAAACCACCATTTTGCTAAACCGCACAAGTTTGCAAAATATTCAACCAACATCGCTAAAAATAGA
Source organism: Sequoia sempervirens (assembly GCA_007258455.2). NCBI lineage: Eukaryota > Viridiplantae > Streptophyta > Pinopsida > Cupressales > Cupressaceae > Sequoia > Sequoia sempervirens. The sequence continues at coordinate 3,534 of VDFB02143451.1, read as the reverse complement.
ACTTTACTAAAAATAGTAAATTCTCAAAAAATTGTCCAATGCCTTTTGCATGTCATACCACTACTAAGCTTCCTCTCAAAAACTCCAAAAAGAATTGAATCCAAACTTAACTTCAATGTGCCGATAAAAAATAGCAAGTTCCGGAAAAGGTTGTCCGATGGAGATGCATGTCACACCATTCCGAAGCTCTCCAAAAACCCAAAAAACTTCACTAGACACGCGTCATAAACTCAAACATGCAAACCATCAAAAATGCTTCAGAACCCCAACAAGATAGGAAACCCTAATTTTACCTCTGACGAGCCTATGGGCTTCTGGAAATAGGCTACCAGTCACTGAAGGGCATATAGAAAAAATGGGGACATTACATTGTCGACTTACATTTTTAGTAAATTGTTAGTTTTAGAAAAAATTTAAAAAGGGACATGACAAGTCCTCCCTTCCAAAAATTTCTTGTCCTCAAGAAATTGCAATAATGATGCTCAAAAATCATGATACCCAAAATAACCAAACGTTGCATACTACAAATCAAATTGTGATCTTGTACTTACGAATCATTGTACATTCCTCTCAAACATTTTGATAATTACTTGAAAAATATACTTGTGCTCTATAATTTTGTGGGTATGAATCTCAATGTGCAACCTCTTACTCCATATTACCCAATGTTTTGTATTGTTCCTTCCAATTTTTCCAATCAATAACCTCCTCATTTCAACTCCTTCCCAAAGTTGTGTATGTGCACTGTCACCAAGAAAACTATACAAAAATATCTTGCAACCATTATCAAAGACATAAATTTGTATGCAGCCTAGAGGATGGTTACAACAAAAAATAAATCCTTCATAATAATGGATACCAATCTTAGAAACAATTTCCTTCATTACCTTGGAATCATGGAGACACTTTCTGTAGGATATATCACAAACTGCTACTAGTCTTGCCTCTATTTGAAAGATGCTTGATACAACTTTAGGATCTGATTTGGAAAAGTAATGGAACATATGAATAGAAAATTTCATCACATAACAGCATTCCAAACTCCACCAAACTCTAAATATTGATATTGCAACACAAAGGCCCTTCTTACGGAAGACTATGCACTCTCTAAATCCTTCCACAAGCACAATCCGATCTTCATATAAAATTTTCAACATGAAAATAGAAAGTAATTTTATTAAATGTTCAACCATGTTGGAGAACTTACATAATTGATAGCTTCCACCTTGTGACACATCCAAAACAATCTCTCACTGCAATACAAATAGTATCTAGGTTCTCTAGCTAGAAGTGCATTGTCAATAGGCAACTTGAATTTAAAACTTCTGAAACATTTGTTGATGTAATGGGTCTGATTTTTGCTGCTATTAGGACTGTCATAATATCCGTTGCATCTTCTATCACAGCCATTATACATTTTGGAAACAAATCTTCTATTCACCTCTACATTGTTGAGATTATATATCATGAAAATACATAACTAAAGGCCCAAATTTTACCTCAATTAGAGAGAAGATATTTTTAGTCTCATGGACTGATCTATATGATCTAAAATATATTAATAAAGTGATCATAAAGCAGAAACATTCATTCCATGGCACTCTAAAATTCCAAATGATAAACAATAACTTATCTTGTAAGAAGATGATTTACTCTCTGGAATCATTCATTGGCATATGCTTGACTTCCTTCACAAATACTTGTAGAATGTTAGAGACAAATGCATCCTCAATAAAATATAACATGAGGGAAATATTGTGACTTATATAAAAAATAAGAAAATTCCATGAAACAATCTTTCTAAAAAAGTCATTTGTCACCATCCTTTGAAAAGCCCATTTTTGTAGCTCATCAAACCCATAATACCAACACAAAGAAATCCTCCATCCAAAGTACTTCACACGACTATCAAGGTTTGATTGATGTTTGAATATGTTCAAAGACTAATTTTAAACCTTTTTATCATACCTTAGCAAGCCATCCTCTAAAAATTTGAACTTCATGTAATCAAGTTTCTCAAATTCCCATCTTTGCAATGAGATCCAATCAATTCTCTTTCCTATAGCACCACAGACTATAGTGGACCCATGCGAGAAATCTGAAATATTAGTTTCATGTAGGGAAATACCTTTTCATCTTCTTTCCACTCCTCTTGAGAAATCCCTTTGATCATGCTTTGAGCACCAAAAATGTGAGTCAAGAGTGTGATGCCAATCTCCCAAAAATGTGCCATATTAAAAGACTCTTGTTGTTGAAATACATTAGTATATCTATCCACATTTTCCAAAGCAACTTCCCAACCCTTATTGGAATTCAAAATATTATCATCACCAATGAAATCAAAATTTCTCACCTAATTCTCCATGAATTGCAAAATCAAATTGTAAGGAAAGATCTTGTACTTTACATGCTTCTTGCAAATGGATGACTGGGAGTAGCATGTTACCAAATCAACATATATGACAAAGTTACAGTGTTTGCATCCAATGGCATGTTGGATCATCCACTCTAAAGATGAACCTAAAAACATATATTTGGAAAGTCCTTTTTGTTGATTTAGAAGAAGTAAATTGGTAAATAGAGATCTATGATGTCCATCAAGAAAAATCAAAACTTGCATACTCTTAATCAACAAACAATTTGTTGCCCACTTAAATTCTCCTTTGTTACTCTTCTACACACATTGATGTGAGAAATCAGAAATGTAAACAACAAAACATGAGTTGATTACTCCATTTTACTTGCTTTCCTCACTACAACAAAATATAGAAAATGGTGCGAACCCCCCTCTGCACCAAAGGCTCATGCTTGCTCTATATAAACATGCCCTAGCTAATAATCCCCACGGCAATCCCCTACCTACTAGAGTGGACAATCCGAATCAAAATGTTGGGGATGATGATGTAATATCCCTTACTACTTCTAATCTAAATTTGCCTTCAAGGAATATCGTCAGGGTTAACAAAATGCGAAACAAAGATCTTGGTTGCTAAGTCCTTCTAACACTTTAGGGTTTTTCACCTAAAGGAGAGGTATAGACCAAAATGAAAATGCTCACACCTTTGAAAACCACTGTAATATCCTTGCAAAAACTAGCCCTAATTCACTATTTAAGGCTCCAAGGAATATTGTCAAACACTTTCCCAACAACCCCTTAACTTGTTGTTTTGTAATTTTTAGTTTGCTTGCTATTCTTCCAATGGTTCCAAATAAGTTTAATTGCTTGCAAAACAACTTTACGATGTCTAGGCAAAGATCGAATATGACAATGCAATTCTTTTTGTCTTTGAATGCAATACATGAACATCTACATAAAAATGTGCACCTACAGCCAAGTAGCATTTCTACAAACACTTGGCATACATAATAGTATGCTGATCATGAAAGATGCAAACTTTCTCAATACAACAAATATATGATCTGCAACTTATACCTCCTTTATTATGATATGAAGTCTAATACAATGCTGATCTAAAGGCCAAGACTCTTGGCATTACAACTTATGCAGCTTCTATAATTTTCTGAGTACAAATG
>VDFB02143450.1:0-17382 GCA_007258455.2 Sequoia sempervirens | reverse complement strand
CTACAACTGAAGGTTTTCTTCCTGGTTCTTTCTTACCTCGTATGCTTGTTTGAACTAGGTAATATCTCCTATTTATATATAATAAATTAAATTCATTAGGTTCATATATAACTTTGACATCTACTATGCTCTTGTCCACATGAAGAGTGCACCATACATGCTATAATTTGATAATAAAATATCCCTTGATGCTATCTAAATGTATTAGAAAACACAAATCATTAAAAATTAGGTTATAATATTATCTTAGTCATCTAGTCAAGGTATTAAATTTACCAAGGCTTCCTAAAGTTATAGGGAAAGAAGTTTAAACTACAAGATATAATGTTATTCAAACCTCTTTAACTCTTGTGATTGCACAATAATAAGGTTTGTAGGTGTGAATGATAATAGCATGTGGCATAAACATATTGAAAAGAGTTGATCTCAAAATAATGAATAAAACTAGATTCTTTATCATACTTAACCTATCAGCTTGATGGTAGTTTTTTAGAACATGGTTTTATTATTATTATTATATTGCAATACTCATTTAAGATGACAATTACAATTAAAGATGACGCTGTTATAACCCCGCACAACATAATTACACCAAAAGATGACTTTTATAACCTACAATAAGCTTGGTCCAACCTTTTGTAGCACTTACACCACATAAAGAGGATCATCCCCGCATAAACGTACTCCATACTCTGACGCGGTTGGAATAGCTCCGCCAGTCATAATGAGTTGTGGAATGAAAGTTACATCACTTTGCAACTTTATTAATCGCTACCCCGGTAACTTTTCCTCATCCAAAAAGTCATCACCATTGGAAACGCCTCAGATAGCAAAACCGAGAGGTTTCTCAGATGCGTCCCAACACGATCACGTGAGCCTTCGGTTTCCGAGTAACCGATGCCCCGCGAATGAAATAGCCCTTCAAATATTGCTTCCTTTTAGCACTTTGGACTCTTATGGAATCGGCCGGGTCCAATGCAGCTCTCAGAGTGATTCGGCATATTTGGGTGCAAAAGAGGACTATCCCTAGCATAAACGTACCCATACGGACACATTGGAACAGTCTGTTTGGTCGTACGAGTTGTGAAATGAAAGTTGCACCACTTTGCAACTTTAATTCCTTGAAGATTGCAATGGCTTTGCGTAGTTGGCTCGATTCCTGCGTAGCGAAACAAAGTTTGGTTTCGTTTCACCAAGTCAATACCATCCCTTGAATTCTTAGGAAGTAGATTAGAACTTCTGACCCCTTGTCTCTTTTTTCATTTTGTTTGATCTACAACCCAAATAAAAGAGCTTCATTGTCCAAACCTTCATTGTGAATTGAAAAAATTCAATGCTTTAGGTGTGATAAGCTTGGTCACTTTTCCAAACATTGTTCAGATAGACCTAAGCATCAAGCCTCTGTTGCAGATGTAGATGATGTCTCTCCACAAAAGAATGAAGAGCCTTGTTACCATGCAATATAATAAGATCCTTGACTTATTGATGCTTTACTTTTTTCATGATATTATAGAAAAATTTTATGGGTTGTTGGAAAGTCTTCCCTTGGGCTACTGAGTTTGGTTACAAGTGATTCATCCAAGTTATTAATCTCTATCTTGTTCTTATTAGATATAGTCCTCCTTTAATATATTTTATACTGGACTTCAATTGAAGTAGATTATTATATTGTATGAAGCAGAGATTCATTTTCATGCCACATTGTACTATACCATATACGCTGCATTTTGAATAATGTTTTAGTCAAATTTGAAAGTAGTAACCGGGGTAATGAAATAAATAAAGGAAGGAAAGATTGCAAATTATGTTTGTTTACTTGCTCCTCTTGTTCAACCTGATAGTGACTATAGAATCAGAAGCTATGCTAGTAAAAGAAACGGGAAAGAAAGGGGTTAAAAGAGGGAGGCCAACTACATCAAAGAAGGAACCATCACCCTCTCTGGAAAATGATGAAAATACAAGTAATAACATACACAATAAGAACCTAGAAGATCAAAATCAAATGAAAAGGGGTAGAGCAAAGGGGTTGAAAAGAGAACCATATCCTGTTATGGAATATGAAGAAAAGGGAAAGAATGATGGAAACTCTGGTGAATTGGTGGATCGAAAACAACTTTTCAAGTTAAATCACTGTGAAGGTTTTCTTATTACACCTATTTTCTTGAATCTCATAAGCTAGCTTGGTTACAGTTTGTGTGTGAGTGACTAATTTGTGTGCTCTTGAGTTCTTGTGATTTTGTTTTTGCATGGGTTAATTAATTTAATTTGAAAGTCTAGGTATGTGCTAGTGTATATATAAAGATGATTCCATTATATGTGTGACATGCCTTTGTCATTGTGTTGGAATATTTCAGCATGCTGTGTTTTGCTTGGTAGTGAAAGAAAAAACTATTTGTAGCATTGGTATTCATGTTTCCAACCTGCTAAAGTATCTTCAAAGATAAAGTTCTACTCTTTATTTATTTTAATTTTCATACTTGCACATTTCATAGTTTTCTAGTATGTCACTTCTATCTGATCTTGTCATAGTGACTTATCAATCCACTGAGAAGCATTCCAAGGCAGATATAGTAGAAATATAGGACCGAACAAACGATGACAATGAGAAAAAGTTACCTAAAAGTCAGTTGGCATTCATTTGTAGTATCAAAGCATACATAAAAGGGTGCCTAGGTCTATGCTTTATCAACGTTAAGTGGCAGAAGGAGAGGTATTTTATAGAGCATCAACCAAAACATGCACCTAACTGGAAGGTGAGTTAGTGACATGAGGCTTTTGAAAGTGTGCCTAGCAGTCATGAAGTAGTGAGCACCAGGTAAAAATGGTGCCTAGGAGGATCTAAAATGATGTTTTGAGTGGCATGATGGATGAGAATAGGCACCTAGACTGACAAGACTAACTGAAATTGGTGCCTAGCATTTATTTGACTAAGCTAAAAGGCAGGTACATCAAGGATAGGTGCTTGGAGTGGATGTTTATGCAATGTGAAGTAATGGTTTGAGTTTGAAAGATGTGTAATGCAATGTAATCAATAATATGAATAAATTTTTAATTATTAGTTATGTCTTGTGAAATAGCTGCATAATTGCTTAGGTTGACTTTGTAAAACTATATTGTAATTGAAATTTTTCATCCTATGACATCCTAGTTGTTACTTATGCAATGTGAGGTAATGCTTTGAGTTTGAAAGATGTGCAATGCAATGTAATCAGCAATATGAATAAAGCTACATAATATAACCATTCTTTTTATGCTGTGTACATCAAGATATTTAACCATTGCTCACTTGATTAAAATTTCAAAGAGTTTAATTATACATGAGGAGGCAATTAAATTTTGATTCTCCAACTTCTATATATAAAATTATCCAATAATCAAGTGTATGTCCATATACAAAAATGGCATCAGCAGCCAACTCAAAACCAAAATTTTACAATATGTGGCATATGCCATCATTATCTATTCAATATTTACATGCCAAAATGTCTATCTCATTCTAAACTATTGGTGGATCATCAAAATGGAGCCTCTTTGAAGCACTCGTTGCCTCTTAAGGTAGGCTACACTTTGAAAAAGTCAAACCACAATTGAGATTAGTTATACTATATAATTTAAAATTGAATGAATTAACATCAAAGGAATCAATGTACATTAAATTATAATTGAACTCCTAAAATTGTAATCTTGATTACACGAAATATTCATCTCTTCAAAGGGTCGGGAGTTCTAGAATATGCCCCTCTCAAAGAACCGACCAAACCAACTTTTGTAATGTCAATCTATATATGTGAACAAAAACATAAAATTGATCCAATTTAGCATACAATTGTTGGTAATAGGAACATATATTCACCAAACCTAAAACAAAATGAACACATACTTCTTTAGGTTGATCTTTTCTTTATCTCCTTTAAGTGTTTTGACACCTCCTCCTTGAGGTGCTTCAACACACCTACTCCTTCCAAGTGTTCCAATAAATCTTGCTTAGTGTTGTGGCCCTTGTCCAATAAGGGCCCATTATAGCTCATAATTCCCACTGCACATAAAATGACAGAAATTTTATGAAACTACCAATCTATGTGATGTATGTATAATCAATATAAGATCTTAAAATTCTTAATTCAATCAAATTTGAGTTCAAATACCTTGCCCTTATCCAACATTACACTTCCATAATCTGGACAAGGCTGCACCTCGCTCACATAAGGTATTTCCTACAAGAGGAAAATAAGATAAACATATAATTTATTATATAATTTCATTATAATGACAATTCAAAGGACAAGAAAGTATACAATAAATAAATGTTTAAATGAGTGAGTGCAAAAATATATACTCTGTGCGTGTCCAGGCCAAATGAAATGGCCCCCAAGGTGCTATCCGTCACATTTGTCAGCTCTTCCTCGGACATCAACTATTAAATAGACCATGTAAATAAATATTAGTACATTATACTATCTCTTATTAATATTCATTTAAAAACAAATGCAAGTTATGAATTCACAACAAATCTTACATGTGTCACTATTCCAATGTCCCCTCTCTAGCAGGAGAGGACTCTGTAGGGCGCGCTCCACTCCCCTGAGTCTGATCTATAATGTCCACATTATGGAGGTCATAATCAGAAGTGTCCAAGGGATGCTCGACGGGCTGTACAAGAGGACCCAAGCATATTTGGCGACACATGGAGCAAGTATGTGGTACCTGTGAAATATGTGGACTGACAAAGGGATGATGCAGCTGACACTTTCGAGACCATCACCAACATCACCAAAATGTGGGTGAGCTACTCTGAAGCACATGCAAAAGGCAAAGACCACTCAAAAGAGTGAATGGCATGGATAGTGCATTGTGGCGCATCACCATAATATCACGGATATTTATCTTGGAGGTGGCGGAGGAAGGCAAGGGAGGGGAACATGTGGGCAGGGTATTACTCTAACTGCCCCTTCTCTATCCTGGGGCATACCTCCACCAACGCCCTGGAAGGGTCTAATGTCAAAGTAATTGACATGATGCCTTAACACAAACTCAGCATATAATTTTTTTATAAAGTAAAATGGTACATCCAAATTGTTGTTCGGTGGTTTCAAAAACAAACCACACCAACGATCCCAAAAGTTTTCTACAATGTCTCTATGGAGTGCACCATTTTATAGAAAGTTTTGTTTTATTAACGATGGCTTGGCAAACCCGGTGTGGGGGGTTAACAAATAAAGAGGCTATTTGGGCTTTGGTTATTCCAAGATCTTTTCACATCATCATAGGACAATCCACATGCATAATATTCTCTCATGTCTTCTCTCCATGAATGAAAGGCATTATGTTGCAAGGAGAGGGTTTCTATATTTTTAATTATTTCTTTCATTGTGTTTGACATCGAAGATAATCAAGGGAATCTCATATAAACTTCAAAAATGCCCCTTAATTGTTGCAATTTTTGAGGAAATTAATTCTTGAATTGATGCGTTTGTGGAGGTGAGTGGAGGTGGTGGTGGTGGAGGTGGTGGAGGTGGAGGTGGAGGAGATGGAGGTGGAGGAGGGTGGAGGGGGAGGTGGAAGTGGTGGAAGTGTGGTGGAATTGGTGCATTTTCATTGTCAGCAGCCATGTAATTCTGATTCAATATAAAAACAAATCAATCTAATTAAAATTAGACAATATAAATGAAAATATTATAAAATACCTAGTTTTTTAAAATCATGAAACCCTAGTTTTTAGCAAAATCTATAAAATTTTCTAATTTTTTTGAAATCCAAATACACATAAAAACACTATTTTTTAAGTCAAAATCCATTTACCAAACATTCAAATTTCATCCAAAATCCATGCTAAACTCAAATTTTTTCATAAAATCTATCAAAACCACCCAACCATTTTAGGTCCAGCCCAGCTGCTTTGGGAGTTATCAAAGGCCAATTATGGGTAAGCCATAGCAAGCCATCCTTGAGCTTTTAATCATGTTTTTGATTGTTCATAATCATCTGCATAAAGTTCATGTACATACAATAACTCTTTTTTGATCATATTCACTATGTACATGGGATCAATGAGTATTCCCCTTTTCGGGTTTATGCAAACTTGATATAAAGAAGACCATCGAGTGTAGTTATAGAAGAATCAATATATGTAAAAGAAATGTCAAACAAAATATTGGTTTTCCTTTATGATTTGAATATTAATAATGTTTATAAAGATGGAAAAATCATTATCATCTTCTTCATTATCATTGTATTGAACAAAGTTTGTTGAATGAATTGGCAATGGGCATAAATATTTGTAAGTATTGATTAGGTGAAAAAACCAATTTATTTCCTTTGTCATTAATAGGTCATCAACTGGATTTGATTAGAATGAGGGTCTTTCACTTGGTTATAAATATACTTACATCTTTCTATATCATGTGAGATTAATACGATGATATTTAGAAAAAGTATTTTTACGACTAAAGTTTGGTGGTAAAAGGTTTAATTGTTTGAATATATATGACTAATTGGAGGTTGGATATATTCTTGTTTAACAATTGCAACATGATCACATGGAGAGAATCAAACAACTATGAAAATTTCCTATCTCATGGCCTAAATTTATATCTAGAGTTATGTTTACAGTAGTTACTTCTGTCTCAATATTATGAGCAGTTTGACATGAATGTTTATAAAGTAATGAATTTTTTGTTTTTCTTTTTAAATGATTGATAGTTATTTTGAGGCATGACTTATATGATTGACCAATAGGAGCCTATGAAGGGGTACCTTCATACCAACTAATCGATATTCGATAATCATGAAGGGTTATACAAAAACGTGTTAAGGATGGATATTTCATTAGCAATTTCTTATCTTGAATATTAGGTTGTAAGTTACCTATAAACACTTTGAATGTCAACATCTTGAAGACTATAGGAGAATTTCAAATAAAGGGATTAGTATCATTTCATAAATTTTTTTATTTTCTCTTTAGGTCCTTGATTACAATGAACTAAATTTGTTAATGTAACTTGAGGACTGATGTTCACTTGAAAGTGTTGGAGGAAATCACTAATGAGTTGTGTAAAGGAGGTAATTGATTGTTTGACAATAAACAAAACCAATCCAAGGCCATATCTTTCAATGATCTAGAAAATAGTTTCACTATGAGTGAATCTTCAAAAATAAAGTCTCTACACAAGGTAGTAAAAACTAACAAATGGTTATTAGGATATTTTTTACCATTGTACTTTCCAAAGTGAGGTATTTCAATGTTTTGTAGTATAGGTGTATTTAAAATAGTGAACATTAATGAACTATGTGTAAGGTATTTTGGATGTTTACTATTGGTTTGATTTTGGTTTAAGTTTGAAATTTGTTGTTGTAATAATGTCATGCTTTAAATAAAAAAGTTGATTTATCACAAAATCATTGGGCCACATGTTGTGAGAGTTTTTCAAGTATGGTGAACTAGTATGGAGGAATGGTGGGATATTATATTTCATGTTTAGGAGGGGTGATGAATATGGAGGTGTTATAGGTGAAGGGACAAAACTATTATAATTTCCACTAGAAATTCCTAAGCTTGAGTTTAAACCATTGTTATATTCCATCATTGATGCTATGATTGGAGGTGTAAAGTTGGGAATAGAAGGCATTATTGTGGGAGAGGAAACTTATTTTCCAAAAGGATTTTGAGCATTAGTCAAAAATTTTGTGAAACTAGCTACCGAAGGAATATTAGAATCTACTATATTAGCTAGGCTACGTAACACTTCTATCCCTTCCTAATCATTTACCAACTTCCCAATGCTATCCAAAAGAGGGATTGCTTCTCCATCCAAAGGTTCAATGCTTAAGAATTGTCGAATTCATTGTAGGTCTTTATCCAATTATTCTAGATTATCATTGGGGACCTTAGAAATAACATATGCCAAGTCCACATAAATGTTAGGTTACAAAAAAGACATGGGTAATGTAGGACTAGGGAGGGAATATAAGATGGATTGGGTAGACATAATACGTTGAGTGAAAGAGTTATAAGAATCAAGCTCAACATTGGCTATGATTGCAACATAGGAAGCCATAAGTCTACAACTACATCTCACGTGGGTATTAGTGAAGTGACACAAGGTCATGAAGCTCATAAATTTTCTACAAGATTCAAAACAATTTAATGCTCATACAATGAAGGGAAAACACAAAATAGTCACAAAAACTAAAATAATTTGCACACACAAAACCCAAAACAACATAAGAATCATAGAGATAGAACTATGATCCAAATCTTTGTCAAAACTAATTAGATAGGGAATTGGCACCCTAGACTGATGAGGTTGATTTTTGTTAAATTTAAAATCTAAAAATGAGATATAGTATCTGAGGATCCTAATTGAAGATGTTTAGGTCTGCCAATAGGAATACTTTTAGAAATGCACAAAATTTTAATTTTATATACATGCAGCCATAATGCCTGATTAAATATAAAAACAAATCAATCTAATTAAAATCAGACAATATAAATGAAAATAGTATAAAAATACCCTAGTTTTTTTTAAATCCAACAAAAACCCTAGTTTTTAACAAAAATCTATAAAATTCTCTAATTTTAATCCAAATACATAAAAAACACTATTTTAAAGTGAAAATCCATTGCAAACATTCAATTTTCATCAAAATCCATGCTAAACTCAAATTTTTCATAAAAAATCTATCAAAAAACCCTATTTTGAAAAAAATCAACTAAAATTAAACAAATCTAATTGAAAATTTGATTAGAGCAAATAAAAAATCAAGAATCTAACCTTTTGCAGATGGATTTGACCAAATCGGATATCTGATTTGCAGAAACAACTTTCCACTGTGTGCCCGCCGCGGTTAAGCAAATGTCGAATGAATGTGAGTTTTAGTCGGCCCGAAATAGATATATATATTTGTCAATAAAATCGGATATCCGATTTTCAAATCTAGGTTTTTGCTTTGCCTCGGTAGTCACCCGAGCCCCATAAAGTCAACTCGGCATTTTTGCGTTTTTGAGTCGTAGAAACACGTATTTTTTTCTCCATTGCCACTTTTTGGCATACCATGATTCTGCACATGCCCTTAATAAATCACATACAATTTATATATTTTCTCATGTAATTGGATATTTGATTATAGAAAAATCTTCTTTAAGAAAATTTTATTACAATAAAAATGGTGTAATATGTCCGATAAATATAAATTCAAATGCTAATTAATTTTAACACAAATCAAATAACTTTATTGAAGTAAACCTAAAAATTATTTAAAGTTTAAATCTAAACTAAATACTTATTATCTTGAAAATAAGATTAAAGAGCCATCCACAAACATAGACCTTTAAAGAAAAGGATTACTTTGGAAACTCTAATTTGGCTACGGCTGCCTATTGAGTAATATATATATCCATTGAAAAATATTATAGCATAATATCCATTGATTTTTTGGACTACTCTACAGATATAGTCAGAAATTTTGAATGATAATAGAGTTGGGTCAATTCAAACCAAATAGAACACAAATAATATCTACGAAAGGATATGGATTTATGAATCAAAGGATTTTATTTTTTATCTCAAAAGATTTTATTATTCAAAATTTTGACCGTAGAAGAGTCCTGCAATAACCGGAGTCGGGGGAAGGATATTTTAATATAGTGTAGCTCTGCATGTCTCCATAGAATTATTGTTTTAACAAAGACAAACTGTCTTTTGACAGAAGACAAGCCGTCGACTGCATCTCACATGAGGTGCATTTGACCCAAAAATATAACTTTTAAAGACCCACTTATTTTTTAATGGTTAAATGACGATTATGAGACTGGACTCTTTATATTAATTAAAATTATACAATTTCATAAAGTTTATTTAGAGGAAAATAAATAGAAATTTCTATTTTTCTTGTTGTCAAAGTTAATAGAAATGAGAGTGTTGAGTCATGAAATGCTTTCTATGACAACCTATTCTATTGTCCATTTAAGAAAGTTTTGAGTTTTGAAATGCCTTCTCCCAATTGCAAGCCTTATTCTATGGAAGTCTAATAATGATGAATGACCTTTGTTGTCCACTCCCCACAACATTATTTAACAATAAAGTCACTTTTAGTTGTGGCATTCTAAAAAATTGTGACTAGAATTACATTTTCCAATCCTCCTAAAAATTGTCTCATTATCAAAGAGCTTTCCGTCTTCTTGATCATCTCTTTTGCCTCTCTGAGGTCTACTAGAGCAACAAAAAACACAGAGCATATATCAATATTAAATAAGTACCAATGATTGAAGACCATGAATTCTTCACCTAAAATTCATTGAGTTGCATAAATTAGCAACCCACTACCAATTTTAAAAACCCTTTCTAGCCTCTTCTTAGTTATTTTTCCCAAGAAGGGCATCTAGCATTTTTTGCAAATTAAACTTATAGGCCTCTCCATAGAACTACTCAAGAGATAAATAAGGGTGTGTGTGCTCAATAAAGAAGCCTCTTAATTTCAATAAAAAATCACAATGGTAATAATTTATTTTGTACTATTGATTCAGTCATAATCTAGACCTATTGATTTTCCTTGAGTACTTGACACAAGATTCAATATCTTCATTTTAGGGAATGTTAAAATGTCACCTTTAAAATCCATGTGACACTTCTAGTAATTATTATGTTCCAATTTTTTTATCAATCACCAATTTTGTCTTAGACATTGGCTTTCAATTGTCTCAATGACCTATTCATTTCATTCTTAAGATTTGGACATGTATTGGTCATAGTAAGAATAATACATTCTTCATTCATTTCTATTATAGGAATTTCTAGGATACTAACCTCTTCATCTATCTCCTTGTACATGTGTTTGACATTGTAATTCTCTAGGAGGGGCCATGCATTTTGAAATTTTTTGTTGATTTTCTAGTTTACATATTTTCTTTTTTTGATTGTATTCACTATCACCATGGAATTGTTCTTGAACTCAACTTTGGTGTTGTCATTTAGAATGCATAATTACAAGCATAGGAATTGTTCTTGATTTCATAGTTTCTTTGAAGTTTCTCTAATCGTCTCTCTCACCTATTCTTATGCATTCTACTTCTAACATTCCAAAGTTTCCTTTTGAGGATTTTTCGAAGATTTTCTTTTACTAGCCATGCTAGTGGGGGGCACTCCATTATAATCCCACTCCGATATTTTTAGAATTAATTATTTCATCCTGATTAATAGGGGGACCTTGAGCCAATGCCAGTTCCTAACCATATCATTACCCCAAGAGGTGAATGTTCTCTCTTTTTTCGATTGTGTCATTGTCCTATTTTTAACCATGAACATTAGTCATTTCTATCTCAATTTATTTAAAAAATACATAGGTTAATCATTTTTTTTTCGTAGAATATTATTTGATTTCTTTCTTTTCAAATTTCCATTACTATCTATGGACTTATGGCCCATATAATTGAAAAAAATAGACTACTTCAAAATGGTCCATGATTGAATGAGATTGAATATGTTATTTAGTAAGGAACTAACCCATCTGAGTCTAGCACATAACCATTGCTAGCATTTTGTGAGAAATGACACATAAACAATAGGTGATATATCAATTCTTCACTTTGCATACACAAGGCACACCTTGAAGGTCTACCAAAACCAAGTCTATGAAACCTATCAATTGCTAAGATTTTCATTTGTAGGGATATCTATGGGTGATCTCACAATACTGGTTTACAATTTTTGGCCAAATTGGACACTAAAATATTTTTTTCTAACTAAATCTTCACTTTTGGGCACCTATAACGGCTAAACCGTGAAGAATTTGAAGATGATACAAACTAGTGATTTGCCACATTTTTTCTGTAGATTCTAGATATGTTTTTTTCAAAAAAACTGGAATCAGATTGCACTTCTTTTTCCATCTCCTTCGAAAACTCATTTTTTTCAATAAACTATATTTTTAAAGAGTGGCGCTCACCATATAACGCATAACTTTTTTTTCATGAAGGATAAAATTTTAATTCTTTTGAATTCAGATTTGTAACTACGATATCTAGTGCTTCCAATACGTTAGATAGTGTTTTATTGAATATTTATTCCTTAATAAAGTTTTGAAGTCAAATCAATTACAATTCAGATGTAGGCGGACCGTATAACGCATAACTTTTTTTGTATTTATCGAATTCAATTTTTTTTTTGTTGGATCAAGGAATTCAATATCTGGTGCACTCATATTTTTCATTTTTTTTGATAATATGCTATTTTTCCACATGTGCTGAATAGCAAGCTTGATTTTCAGTGAAAAACATATGTTTAATAAAATTTAAAAAATAAATACATAATAAAACCAAAACATAGTAAAATTATATTCGTTGGATAGCTTGTTTTGAGGACTACCATCATCCAGTTGAGTCTATGAAGTCTCCTCCATTTTCATCCTCAACCTGATCTTTGAAGCGCAAAATTCTAGATTTTTTTGGTGTCAGAGAGTGAGAAGGTGGGAAAAGTGGATTCGGGCGAACCAGGGTTCATTCGAACCCCCTTTCAAAAATTGTTTTCTTTGTATTTTTTGGTGAGAATGGTGGGACCTTGCTTTTAATTGGTTCACTCAAGACAGAGTTCATTCGAACCCTTTTTTGGTTTGCTTGAACCGAAGGGTTCATTCAAACCCTTTTTTAGTTCGCTCAAACCAAAGGGTTCATTCGAACCCCAAAAACCAAAATTATCTGCATGGGGTCATTTTTTACAACTTTTCCTTCCTCACTCAAATTGTAAACCACTTTTGTGGGTTTGCCCCCATATGAAAATTTTAGTTGTAATTAGATGCAAAATACTCAACTTTATGAGATAAATTTTCCTTTTAGTCAATATTTTCTACAACACTAAAACTTGGCCCTCTAATAGTTTTGTTCCTTCCACTATTTTCTAATCAAACTCTTATATCCCATGTCTGTACTCATTGGGGTTGCATAGTCTACTACCATTTTCCCCTAGAAAATTATAAGGCACGGTTTAATGACACAAAAATTATAATTTCTTATATCAAAGAGTAGTCATTCTATGAGTCTTCCCCAAAAAAATATAATTCTATCATTTCTAATTTCTCAAGTGGAGTGATTCATAATGATGTGCCTACAAAACAAGAGGAAGTTTTAGATGCTCAAACCTTTAGAAGGATTAGAGACTATCAAAATTATAGAAGTGTATGAAGAGTCCATATATTTATTTTAAAGTTTTATGATCCATTTCAAATCATTTTTTTGCATATATGTTCCAAACCCATTTATCCCCTAATGACTTAATTTGGGTGGTTTGATTATGTACTCTTGTTCCAAAACTAATTAGGCATCTTTTCCAACAATTTTCTAGCATTTCTAAAAAGGTTGGGATGGAAGCCATCTAGACCAAGAGCATCATTTGGATACAATTATGTAGAAACAATTTGTATATCTTCCATTGTGAAAAGACACATTAGAAAATTATTTTGGTCCTCATTTACTAGTTTGGTAATATGTTCCTATTTTTTAAATCAAATTAAATAATCCTTCTAAGTTTTTAAGGAGTCTTTTAAAGTAGATTTTTTTCTCATTTATCTTCTTAGTCTCATCTAAGGGCTCCAATAAATTTTATTTTATCTTGATAATTATATTATGATAACTTGAAGATTTTGTTGAGTTATGGAAGATAACAATATTTTAGTCACCATCCTTTTGCTCTCACTTTTATCTCTAATATATCTCTTCTTTGGCCAAATCTTAGCATATTAACCTATTAATTCCTTCTCTTTTTTATAATTTTCTTGGTCTATAATTTTTATCACTTCCTTAGGTTCTCCAAGTTTTCTTCTAGACTATTCTTTTCCTCAAAGATGTTTTTCAAGTGGTCTTTGTTCCATTTCTTGAGGAAGCTTGATGCAAGAGTGCTTGGTTCACAAGAATCTTATATACACGGAAAACAAAATGTTTCACAATTTTGTTAAGTTTTCTCAACACTTGATTTTGTGCATTCTTTTTGGTTTTATTTTTGTTAGTTGTGATTTTGATATTTATCATTTCTTGGAGATTTGTAGCTTCAAGAATTTATTAGGTGACTTGGCATTAGTTTATGTGCTCCTAGAAATCAAAATGATTTGTCATTTGAACATTATCTCATGTCAATGACTCATTAAGAAATATATAGATGAAACATGTTAATTTATTGAAAGATTCCTTGAAAGTATTTATCAATATGTTTGATATCATAAAACCTCTATGTCGAATATGGAACACCATGTATTTAGTTTGTAGTTGTCAAATTGATATTGTTTCCCTTTGACAATAATGAGATGCTATTGACCTACTAAAATTTGAAATAAATAAATAAAGAAGAACAAGAACATATTAAATAAAAGAGAAAAAGGTAAGGAGAAAGTGTGGATAATGAAGTATGAAGGAAATTTTTATTAAAAGATATTTTATATTAAAATTTACATATGAAAAAAGGTGTAACTGTAAGGAAGAAATTGGCAAGCAATTTAAAATAAATCATAACAAACTGAAATGGAAGAAGAGGTGCTTCATTTTGGGAGAAGAAGATAATTAGAAAAAGAATGCAAGAGATAAAAAGAGAATTTTTAAAATAAAAATAAGAGAATGCAAAGGGGTACAATGTTTGGGAATGGTAAAATAAACAAAAAAGAAGAAATAATTGGTGAATGGAGGGAATGCAAAGTGAAAGAAGAAAGAAGAATATAATAAGAGGTATGCAACAAAATATGGAATTAGAAGTTTAAAGAAAAACAAAAAGAGGGGAAAATAGAGGGCAACTAAGATGTAGGAAGCTACATCAAAAAGGAAATATAAAAATAAAAAATGTGACTATTGAAGTTAAGTGCAACATTTTTTCAATGGAGAACAAAGGAGGGAATATTTGTTTTAATTGAAATCAAAATTATTTTTTCTTATGTATATATAAAGCCAATAATAAAATAAGTTCTTGTTTATGTTGTTTTATTTTAAAATTTAAATAGTTTTTTTAAATTTATGAATTGGAAACTGGGTTTGTAAATTGCATTTATGGGTTTGAGTTGAATTGGTAAATTATTTGAAGCTGCTAGGTTTGGTTTTAATAAAAACCCAAAATCTTTTATGCACCAATTGGTATTAAATATTATATTGGATGAAATTGTAGATATGTGATGAGAGAAAACAAAAAGATTAGATGTGATGGAGGTAGCACAAATCCATGGAGAATTATACTTAAAAGGATGTCATTGAAGATGAAAATGACCCAAAATAACATGAGTTAAGGATTGAAGAAGTAATCGATGAGCTAGAGGGAACATTTTTTAGATAAATTTAAAAAATTAATAATATATCAGTATTTGATCCTTCTTTCTACAATGACAATTTCAAACAAGAACTTATAGATTGGATATTTGAGATAGAGAAATATAATGATTATGAATCTAATGAAGGTTGAAAGAGAATTTTATTTTCTACAAAATTTGAAAGAGCATGCATCCTTCTTGTGGGATCATGAGAAATTAGATAGACAAAGAAGAGAAAAGCAAGACTTGTGATCAAATGGTTGCAAAGATGAAGGACAAATTTCTATTAAGATATTGTAAAATAAATTTATTTAGAAAGATGCAAAACCTATCCAAGACTATATAGAGGAATTTAATAAATTAAATATTTGGTTTTGTCATGTTGAGGAAAAAAAAGAAAAAAGTCTCTTGGTATGTAAATGGGTTAATATTTAATATTCAAGATGGAATGACTATGTTAAAAAACAATATGGTAAAAGAGGCATATCAATTTTTTAAAGGAAAAGAAAATTATCCAGAAGGAAAAAATAATGATTCAAGAGGAAGAGGAAGGTCCACCATTGGAAGAGAACAAGAAAATAATAGTAGAGGAACACAAGAATGTGAAGATGAAATAAACACTTCAAAGCATAATGATTTAAGCCAAAACACAACAAGAAGAGGTTATAATGGGAGAGGGCATGTTGGATTGTAGGTGATCCTTGGGAGTTATAGGGTTGAGAAGTCAAATCCAAAATTCTATATATGATGGAAGAAAAATATGTACACTTTTGTGAGAGATGAACATAAATTTATGTTAAGTTTACTAAAGGAAAAAAATTAAATGGATAGGCGTTTCACAATTTTGTTAAGTTTTCTTAGCACTTATGTGCTCCCAAAGATCAAAATGATTTTTCATTCAAACATCAACTCATGTCATGAATCAATGAGAAATTTATAGAAGAAAAATTGTAGTGTCTACTAGGATCAAGGAATTATAGTATTATTTTGATAGATTATACAATCTAATCCATATTGGCAATTTAGAGATATTTTTCTGGAAGTGAGGGGATCAAAATTTGGCTCTAATCCTTTATGTAGAAGTCCATTCCATCCAAGAGCTAGGGGCTCCCTTCTAAAATTTCTCCCTTTTTTTTGAGCTATTATTTGCATTGATTTGGAAAAAACCCCTCAACAATAAGACATTCACCAACTACACCAATTTTCTTTGCATCATTTCCAAATTTGATCCCACATAGGCCATAAGTTTTCCTATTTTAGGAAGAGTGTCATATTTTTAGATACAATTTTACTTTCTCCAACTCTTTCTTATTTTGAATGATTATTCTATTGGTTTATCTTCATTGTCTTTTTCCCTTTTGATGGGATCTTATTGACCTTGATGACAAATGCAAGTGTCTATTTATTAGAATTTACCTATTTCATTACCTCTTGGGATGCACTAGAGTGTTTGGATGGATGGTTCAATTATATTTGTTTCCTTTGATGTATCTCTCCAAATCAATTGGATACTAAAGAGGAATGAATTGATTGTGCCAACCCTAACAAAGGCATTGAAACAATGTTGTCTCGCAAAGGAGTTTTTCTTTGATCAAGGTTGCCAAAATTCTTCTCCTCCATTGGCTCTCCCATTTCTCTCCTTCTCAAATCTTCTTGTTATTGCTTTATTAGTATACTTTGTTCCTCAACCTTCTTTTTCCCTTCTCCTTTTATTGGCTCCTATACTTTTTTTTGAATCCATCATTGTTTCTTTTTGAACACCTAATTATTGTGAATATGTGGGTTTCTATTTTTTTCTGCACTTATAAGTACCTGTGCTATTTACATATATAATTTATAAATTAATAATTAAAAAAATCTTTTTTTTTAAGTTAAAAATAACGGAGAAATTGATAAGTTTTTTCCCATAACTTTTCTCATTTAAAAGAAACAAAACTACAACCGAAGGATAACAATTAAGAAGCAAAACAAGAAAAAACAAAATATAGGGTAAGAACGTGAAAGTTCACGGCTCATTGAATTGGGAATTAAGACAGTGGATGCTCCGAATCACTTCATCTATTGCAATTTGCTTTTGTCCTCTATAGCCATTGGTGCTTTAAATCTGGGCCA
>VDFB02143449.1:0-11005 GCA_007258455.2 Sequoia sempervirens | reverse complement strand
AATATGACCTTATTTAGTAATTTTCTATTTTGTTTCAAGGAAAAGAATATGCATGTGGATAAGACTAAAATGATAATTTAGAATTTATTCGATTTAGAAATTTCTAGAGCATTATTTTTATGTGATAGGTCTGTAATCTCCTCTTGCTCAGCTACTCTGTAGATGACTAAAACTCATTGTCAAGGAGACTGAACAATGGGGATAATGATATGAACTCGCTTTTGATGTTTGATGTTGACAAGTATTGAGGGCTCTACACTAACGATTCTTCAATTTGTGGTTTCTCTCTTTATGGAGCAGCTCTTTGGTTTCTTGTTACTTATGAAGTTATGAGGACCATATGCATTTAGTTTTGATATTTTGTTCTTTGGGTTTACATTTGTCTGAGTAAACTCTATTGTTACTTTCTTAAATAGGAGATACTTTAGGTGTTCCTCATTGCTTCTAGTATATGCACTTTTCATTTCAATTGACCTGTTCATTTGGACATTGCTTTGATTTCTTTCTATTACACGCAGCACAGATAGGTGCAACTGATTTTGCTTTGTGCTAAGAAAAGTGCTGTTATTTATTTAGAAAAAAATGGACATTCTCAAGTAAGAGGATTATTGAATCCAAGGCATTATTGAAATCTCAGTTTTCTAACTTGCTTCTTAGAGTTGGGATTACATAAATCTTTTTCTATGTAGGAAAGAAAATTTTGAGTTTGCTTTGTGTTGATAAAAATTTGGGAGTGATGGTAGAAGAGTATAATAGTTGTTTTGATAATCTTGATCATTAGCATCAAGAGCTTTTGGGCTTTTCGCATTTAGTCACATTGACGTTGGTTTTTCTACTCCAACCTTGGAATCCATCTTTAGGAAGTATATATGATGCCAAAAAGAGTGAAGAGTTATGATATTCAATAAATATTAATTATGAACAATGAGAGTTTTGGGTCAGCTTCAAATGTTACTTCCCATCCAGTTCATTTTTATCGAGGTTCTTTCATTTTTAATTTTAAAATCATGAGAGCTTTGCTTATCCTTCATTTTTTAAGTGGTTTAACTTTAAAAATATTAAAAATGACTTTAATGTCTTTGATACATGTACAATGCTTGGAGTTTTGGTAATACTTGCGAGTTCTGATCTGTGTAAATGCTTATGTTGTATGTCCACACAATGTTCTTTGGTCATAATTTTTCTTGATCTTCCTATTTCTCCTATGTAGGTTCTCTCATAAGAGCTTGGGACTAAATAATTTCTCTGTGTAAATGAGGTTCTAAAGGATCTTTTACAATATCATGCATATTCCTAAAAGTATGTGGTGGGTTTAATGCTGTTATTTTATTTCATTTCTTTTGGATCCTTCTTATTTTTTATGTGAGCCCTTGCATATCAGGGGGATTGACTTGTCGAATTCCATCCCTTGTATTTTATTTCATTTGAACACTTCTTGATTGCTGGCTTTGTGAAAACTTGTTGCATTTGCCTCATTTCACAACATTTTTGTTTTACCTTGGAGTGGGCTTTCTCTTGATCCATGCATTCTTTTGTTTGAAATCCTCAAGACTCTTTAGGGCCTAAGCAATAACAAAAGATAACACAATTTGGTAACTTAGTGGGTCCTCAAGAATTGTCCCAAGGATACCATGAGTTGGTATCGTTGGGACTTAATATGTTAGGTTTAAACACAATTGCAATACTTGCACCAACATCCCCCTTCAAACATGAATAAGGCAAGTGACATTGCCAATCATTCCCGCCTAATGGTAGCTCCCTTTACTCCAATTGGAGAGACAACCTATTGTGCTGTATCAGCTACAAGAAAATACCTCTTGAAGTGCAAGATATCTTCAAGCTGGTTGTGGCACATATCTCCATGTTGGAACCAATGTTATTTAAACTCAACCAATCAAGTGCCGAGTATAAGTCATGACAATGAGGTGAATTGGCACCAATCTAACAAAAACAATGGTAATGATAGAGATCATTGATGCTGAAGCCACACAATCTATAAAGATTTTTCAAAGAAGAAGAGCCAAAGAGCATGTGATGCTTTAGTGCAAGTGAGTGTATGTGCTCCATAACAAGACAATCAATAATTATCTTCCTCTCTTGAGCACATGCTAGTAAGAAGCAAAGTACTCATAAACTACCACCATACATGATCCATAGGATCTATCTGGATTCTCAAGCCTCTAGAATTTCAGGGTTCCTAAGAACTAAAGAATCTTGGAATCCAAAGATTTCGGCATTTACCTCAAATTATCAAAAATTTGGGTTCATAGGAAATAAAACCATGTGAAATCATCGATCAAGCCAATATCCTTTGATCCATTGAAGCATTGTTTAAAATCATGGACCATGGATTCTTTCTTCAACATCCCCCCTCAAGTCACACTCTCTTTCTTAAGCTTTCCAAGTTGGAACCATCTCAACAAGGACATCCAAAAATGCTCCAAATGCTTAACCATCAAAATTATAGCTATGGATTATCTCTTGCCCAACCAAAACTTAAAAAAAAATTAATGGCACAACCAAAATCAATAATGAATCATATTACAAAACTCATAAATTATGTAATGTCCCCTTCTAGTTGACATTGACATATCGGCAGGATTAGCCTATTAGTGGCTCTCGTAGGCTAATGAGGCATGGTGAGAGAGTCATCTGGTAGTCATTCAGTGATTATTTGGCTCAGTATTTGATTGGATTGAGGTTTTCCATTGGATATCATTATTATTTCTATTTATGGAAACCTTATGTTATAATTTGATGTTGAGATGCACTTTATTAATTATATTATATTTTTCATATTTTTATAAAGTGCAAATAATAAAATATATTGGAGACCTTCTAGAAGTTGAAAAATAATATTATTTTAATTGGGCTGACCTCTAGAGGAAATGCATAAATAGACATTGAGGTTTCATTCTTCACCATCCAGATTTGATGTTGATGATTGGTGATTTCTTCTTGAGCATTTGTGGAGCCAAGTGGTCTGTAGATAATCAATTGATCTTTGGGAATGAAAACTCCCATTGATTGCATTACTGAGGGAGTGAAATATCTCTTGAAGGGTTGCAGATTGGAGGTGATATTTCAGTCACTTCATTGGGCAAAATTTGTGGCCAAGGGCCAATTTTGAAGACTACAATTATAGGAGACGATTTGCATTGAAGAGTAGTATTTGTGGCATAGATTATTTGAAGGGAAAGGACGGATTTCAATTGAGGAAATTCTGAAGCTAAGTCTGATGCAAAACAGGGACGCCATTGGAGACCTCTTTTTATTCATTGGAGCTCATAAACCCATCGATTCTTCTTGGAGATAGGAGCGCTTCTTTCCTTGGTCATTGCTGATGGTGTTTGGAGTTGGTGGAGGCTTGTAAACATTGGATATTATTTTATTTCTCCATTCACATCAGAACAGGGGCGACTACTTCAGAAATTCATTTTGGCTTCTCAAGGTCTTCAACTCCCAAGATATTGCTTGCTTCTTCATTGGGGATTCAAGGCGCCATCAGGCTACAGGTTCCTTTGTGTTGTTTCATGCTATTTCATGTCATTTAGTTGCATTTAGGAGGTACTGCTGTAGGTGAGAGTTCATATCAGATTCAAGCATTCTAGCATATGTATGTAAGCCAAGAGTCTTGGCGTTTCATCTCATTGACATTGTAAGAAGATTGCATTATCAATAATACATTGAAGTTGGGAGTTCTCTATTTGAATTTAAGAGGATGTATGCCAACTGTTTGACATAATGTCTAAGGGCTGTAGCTGCATATTTAGTTATGAAAAACTTCATCAATTGCATTTGAAAAGACAAAAAGAAATCTGCATTGCCTCTAGGATCTTGTCTAATCATCATAGAAGTCATTTGCAAGTGTCATATGCATTGGAAATCATTTGAAAACATTTATATTAGACTAAAATACTCAGACCAGCATACCACAACTTTGAAATCAAATTGTTTGACGAAATTACAAACTACAAATTGGGGCAAATTGAGATTAGTTTGAGCAAGGCTCATTACAAATTAACAAATAATTATAGGTTGATATCACAAGGGCATGCCACGTAAACCTAGACCTTTATCTAAATCAGCTCACCATTGGTTTCACATATATGTTCTAACTTATAAGCAATCATAATGCCCCAAGCTTAGTAGGATGGCGAACCAACACATAAGTATCCATCCAAATTTGTAATTTGTAGAGAAGTACATGATGGTTGCCAATAGACCATATTGTTGAGATAGATCCATATTCTTCACATATTGTTTAGATTTACATGATGGTAGCCAATAGCCTATATGATGGTTTTGCACATATTGCTGAGATTTAGATACACAATGATTATATGGACAATGATCTCACCATTTTAGGTATTGAATATCCCTAGTCAATACTTTCTTTTGTCTTGACATTGATGTGCCATCATTTTTTAGTACTCTCATGTTGATTTCATTTGACAAGTACAACTGCATAGTATTGTATATTTTGATTTACATGTAGAAACCAACAATTCTTAAGCACCTTGGCTATTATTTTATGATTGGATTATGTAAAATATTTAATCTTCATATGGTGCTTTGTATAAATATGATATGCTATATTGAATTTCTAAGTTTTATATTTATCTTGTGCTTCGATATTAATGGTACAATGTACTCACACTTTTGGATGTCTATACTTTATGCGCTCTTGCACCCTTGCAACATTGTACCTCTATGCCCAAGTTTTTGGGGTGTGCATCCCTTCTATGTACCTACACTCTGTCATGTCCCCATCCTAGTCAGCACAGCTGGTGACAAGGTTAGCCTATCATTTTGATCCTCGTAGGCTGACAGGAGTGTGCAGAGGATCATCTGGGGCCGTTGCTCGTTTGTAGCCCAGCTATGTTATCAAAGCTGGCCTTCTAATCTCCAAAGGAGTGATGAAACTTCTATTTATGAAAGTTAGGTCGTGCCAGGAAGCTGCTATTTCGGGCAGGGCACCTGGTTCAGCCATTCAGCTCAGAATCGACCCAGTTCAGCAGTTGGTTGATTGGACGGAGAAATAAGGAGTATTTAATGGATTATTAAATATTTAATATTTTGACTTTATAATAAAGCAGTGTTCCACGGGCCTGGGGGACGGGGAAACGGGGGGACGGGGAAACGCGTTTCGGAGACGGGGGGACAAAGGACCTTAGTTTGGGGATGGCAGGGAGACGGCGGGGGGACGGTGGCGGGGGGGTGGCGCTGATATAGTTATACATATACTTATAGTACTTGAAAAACTAGTTTTGAAAAGATGTATAATAGTATAGCAGTATAAGAATTACATTTCAAATGAAACTATAGGAAATTAGTAAATTTATAACATGGCAAAATTTGAAATACTAAATCTAAATACGAAGATATTTGAATTGTCAAATCGGAGATTTCTATTATATCGCCAAAGGCCCAAATATGAATAACATTGATGATATGACAAAGTCTATAAAGATGATTAATTGATTACATGATTCATCATTAGTTCATTACAATAAGTAGCATTACAAAATGAAAACTGAAAAGACAAAATGCCAAAATGTCGAAACTCAAAATGTAGTGAATTGAGGCCTCTAATCATCTCCAAACTCCCCATCACTGGAACTGCTGGACTCCACATGGTCAAGATCCCTCAAGCTCACACCAACCAGCCCTGCATCTGAAGTGGTAGGATCATCCTCATCAATCTGTGAAGGCTCCTCTGGCTCCACATCCCATCGTGCCGCTGGACTCTCCTTGTACACAATTGTCTTGCGGTCCATGAGACGCAAAGCACTGTGTACAGCCACAAGCTTCTCTGCTCTCTTAGAGGTAAGTCTGTTCCTCTTAAGAGAGTGGATGAAGCTATATGTAGACCAGTTCCTCTCAACAGCTGAAGAACTGGAAACCTGGGATAGCAGACGAATAGCTAGAGTGGTGGTCAAAGATTTCGAACCATGACAATTCCACCACAAAAGTGGGTCCTCCTGTGCCATAGAAACTATATCCACCTTTGCTGCATCTGAATAGCCTCTAAGAGTGGCAAATCCGGTCCACTCAGTGCGAATTGTGCTGGCATCTATAGAATCATACATCTTCTCTATGCACCTAAAGAAACCTGCCTTCACCTCATCATCTTGAATCGGTCTCACTCTACCTGGTCTAGCCATGTACCACTTAGGATTCAAGGCAAAGGCAGCCATATGCAAAGGAGTGTTCAACTTGTCCCATCTGCGCTGAATGATTGGCTGGATGTGCTCATTGTAGAATGCTAGAGAGGGGTCCTTCACTTGCACAGCAGCCCTCATCTGGTCAAGCATAGAGTCAATGCACTCATACACCTCTCCAAGGTTAGGTGCATCCCCATCCCCATATCTGATAACCTGGAATACTGGAGAAATGATGGAGACAATGTATTTTGCATCAGTCCAAAACACATCACTCTTCACTATCTCCTTCACCCTTCTCCCCTGTGCTGTCTTGGCCTCGGCCTACCTATTCCACTCATTAGTCATAACCATGACTTGCAATGCCTCTTGCAACTCAATCATTCTCTCCAAGAGAATGAAATATGATGCATATCGGGTCTCCACCGGTTTCAAGAACTCCTTCTTCGCGAAGGTCCTGAAGAGTGCATGGGAAGTGTGGTGGTTGCAGATAAACATCTGCACATCTCTCGCATCAGTGACCACTCCTCTAATCCAATCAATCTTCCCCATGTCCTTGAGTGCATTTTTCATGGCATGCACACAACATGGGGTCCACCAAATATGTCTATAGGCTGCCTCAATGAGTTTCCCTGCTGCTTTACACACATGGGCTGCATCTGCGATTACTTGGACCACATTTTGTGGCCCAACCTCCTCAATAGCCTCCCTGAGGAGATGAAACTGAAAATCAGCATCTTTGCGATGCCCTGTACAATCAACTGCTTTAAGGAAGTATGGGCCCTCTGCACATGTGACCATGATGTTGATGAGTGGACGATGGCTAATGTCCGTCCACCCATCCATAACTATACTGCACCCAGATGCCACCCAACATGCCTTCATCTTCTCCATCAAAATATTGATCTTGGAATAGCACTTATCCAAGATCGAGGTCCTCATTTTCGTCTCACCTGGTGGCACATATGATGTTCCTCCCTTAGCCACCATAGCCATCATCTCCCTATAATAAGGAGACCGTGTAACATGAAATGGAATTCCATTGGCAAAGAACTTGCCAATGGATTCATCTATCTCATCTCTCAACTGCACATTAAACATATTAGCTATGGGGTTACTTTGTGATGTCTGCAACTTGCGTTTCCCTGTGGCTGTCCCCCTAGCGACACTAGAAGTGGAAGTGGATGAAGTTCCAAACATCATTCCTCCCGTCTGAAAAGTATGTGGCACTGATGCATGCTGGATTTGCTGAAGGGCTGCCCTACCAGTCAAAGTAGTAGGGACTGAAATATTTGTGTCCTCTGGAATGCCCCAAAGCTTGTTAAACTCCATTCTATACTTTATATTTTTAGCCTCCTTCAAAAACTTACAAGGCTCCACACCTTTTCCTGTCCAAAAAAGAAAGTGTGCATTCACTCGAGTGATGCTACCAAACCATTCCATATGACAAATGTTGCACTTCCACTTCCTTGTTCCCCCACCTGAACTTGATGTGCTTTGTATTCTTGTAGCAAACTGTTTTAGAGGAGACTTTGGATCAAAATGACCCCTAGCAAACTCTGCCAAGGTTTCTGAAGGGCAACCTGTACTAGCTGCTGCACTCGCCAAGGAACTAGATTGGGCTGCAGGATCAGCCCCATGGTCATCCCCCTCATTCTCACGTTCAAAATCTGAATCATGTTCACTATGAGAGTGAATTTCCATGTCATCCCCACTCATGTCTTCGGTGCTCATCGTGAAAGTGACACTGCATTTCACAAAATTAAAATAAAATCAGCCTACTTTAACAAATTGAAACAATGAACATTGAAAATTGAAATAAGTTAACAAATTTGAAATTTTACTTTGCAGTTTGCAAATAGAAATTAGAAAATAAAAAGGATTTGAGAAATAGAAAGGATATGAGGAAAAAAAAGCAAGCTCTATAAGCAATATAAATAAGTAATAACTAATAACTAATAGTATTTGAGAAATAGAAAGGATCCGAGGAAAAAAAATTAAAAAAGCAAGCTGTTTACACTTTAACAGTTTAACTTTAAACTTTAATATTAAAATTTTAAAATAAAAAAATTGATGTTGAATCTTGAGGGCAAAATGATGAATGATTCAATCATCTTCATCATTTTGCTCTCAAGATTCAACATCAAATCTGATTTTGAGTCTTTGAGATGAATAAGAAAAAAAGAAAACAAGTTTAACTTTAAACTAAGAAAATAAATTTTAAAACAAAAACTTGAAAAACAACAAGAAATTTGAAAAAAACTTCAAAAACCCTACCTTGTGCGTGAAAAATCTCTCCAAAATGAAG
This sequence comes from Sequoia sempervirens, assembly GCA_007258455.2. Classification (NCBI taxonomy): domain Eukaryota; kingdom Viridiplantae; phylum Streptophyta; class Pinopsida; order Cupressales; family Cupressaceae; genus Sequoia; species Sequoia sempervirens. The sequence goes on along the minus strand of VDFB02143449.1, from coordinate 2,533 downwards.
TAGAATCCTCTTCCTCCTCTTCTTCTTGCTCCTTCTCACTCCTATCACACTTGCAATCTTTATTTTCACCCCTTCAATCAGACTTCTTCACTGTTTTTCTTCTTCTTCAGCTGGCTGCAAAAAAAATCAGTCTTTGAATGTGATTGAAATGATCAAATCTTAATGAAAACATTGTTTTGTGTTGTTTTAGAGGAAGGGGTGGGGCCCACGCCAACTTAGGGCAACAAGGAAATAAAAATAAACTAAAATTTTAAGTTAAAATTTGTTTTATGCGTCCATAGACGCGTCTCAACACGGGAGACGGCTAGGCGTTTCCCAGTCTCCCGAGAAACTCCTAGACGTCTCCCCGTCTCTGGCGGCGCTTTGGTGGCGGTGGCAGGACGGCGGGGGACGCCAAGTACCCGTCCCCCCGTCCCCGGGACGTCCCCGTTTCTGAAACGGGTCACATTTTGGGGGGAAACGCGTCCCTGTGGTTCACTGTAATAAAGTCACTTTATTGAAATATTTAAATATTTAATTATTTGTCTTAATTATAAAGTATTTATTATACTTTATAATAAATTATTAAAATGTGACTTAATGAGTATTTTATATTCATTAAAAGTGGACGCCAATAATTAATGTCTTCTCCTAAGTCTAAAAGGCATATTAAATCATTTAATTTAAATGATTATTAAAAAAGGAGTTGGGTCGAATTTCTTCACAGGCAATATATACCTTCTCAAGGCAAAATCGAACTATCTTGATTATTATTCAATTTTGTCTTTATTGCTCTGAGCATTGGAGTTTGCAAACCCTAGGGTTTCTGGCAGACGAACGTTTCTGGAGAACGAAAACTCTTCAGAGATCAGGCAGACTGAGGCTGTGAAATACCAGTTGAAGCTTGCACTCGGTGATTTCATCCAGAGATCACAGTTTGGGTTTATTGAGTTATTTATTCAGAGATTAGCAGAGAAAATCATCAGACAGTCAAGGCGACTTAAGCAAAGATCTTTATTCAGTGTTTTTGGCACAAATCCCAATGTACCGTACCATTTCAGTACTTGCTGTACCAGGCCGTACCAGTCAGCAAAGGGCCGTACTTTTTCATTATCCTGGAGAAAACGTCTTTCTCTTTCACAGTCTGGAGTTTGTATCTTGGGCGATTTGGATTTGCAGAGGAGTTTGCTTGGTTCTGTGAGCTTGGAGAACCCTTCTTTAATTCTGGCCGTACCTTCTCTTTTCTGCTGCAGCCGCCATTTCTAAAATACCAGGTTCTTTAATAAAATTTCCAGTATTGCTTTCCTTGTTCAGATTTTGACATTGTAAAAGCTCAAATAAGATAATATATTGATGCGCCTTGTTTCCTGAGCAAGATCTGAGTCTTTCTATGCGTTCTAGAATTTATTTGGAATTTATTTGCATTTATTAGCAAAATCGCATTTTACATTATTTGCCTGAAAACACAAAAAAAATACAAAAATCACAAAACTTGCAAAAAATCTCAAAACATCAGTTAGGGTTTGAAATCGAGAACCACCAGGGTTCCGACAGTGGTATCAGAGCACAAATCTCCTGCCATCCTGTGCTTTTTCAGTGCTTTTTCAGAATACAGTGCATTTTTGGGTTGCCTTTTATGAGCCAAGATATTATTCAGTATACCAGAGGTGTAGGGACAGGCAAAGACGAGGATTGGACAGGTCCACCAATCCCTGAAGGGCAGACAATATCAGGAGTGCTTGGTTTTCACAGATCCAGTTCGGACGGTAGTGAAAACAGTGTTGCAACCCTAATGGCAGAACGTGAGACTTCCTCAGAGACTCGCAGGGATCTAGGGAAGGCACATGCAGAGGGTGATATCACCGATGAGGAGTTCAGAAGGAGGCACGATAATATGATGGATATGATGTCTCAGCTGATGGGTACCATTAGACAGTGTACGCCCACACAGCCACACTACATTCAGATTGGACAGACGAGCGGGACTGTACCCGTGGATCAGCCATTAGCATCAGCACCTCGACAGCCGTCTCCGATCTATCAGGAGTGTAGGCCAGGTCAGCCTACTTTCTTACCTAGGGAGACTCCACCTCAGACTCCAGGGGCAGAGCATCAGGTACAGCATCAGGAGTTTCAGCCACAGAATGGCATGTCAGTGGCAGACTTGACGAGATTTCATGGTGAGTACATGTCACTAGCGCCTGAGATCCGGCAGGCACTTACATTTCATGAGTTTATAGATGTCTATAAACCCAGAGGAGGAGGTAGATTTGACCGCAGACCCCCACAGCATCAGCAGCCGCAGCCATAGGTGAATAGGGATTTGCAGTATGCAGTGAGTAAGATTACATTGCCATATTTTGATGGATCTGAAAAGACATCAGCGAGGTCTTGGGTCCAGAAATTGGACAATTACTTGTCACTTAGACCTATGCAGGAGGATGAGGCAATTAAATTTTCTACTTTACATCTGGACGGAGTAGCACATGATTGGTGGCACCACGGCATGTATACGTTAGGCCATCATGCAGTCAATACCTATCAGGAGTTCACC